>JAVJIF010004504.1:0-252140 GCA_038442645.1 Agave tequilana
GTAGCTAAAGGTATTTAGTCCCACATTGGCCATGGGATGGAAGTTCATAGTGTTTAAATAGAGAAAATTGAGAATAAAGGGCGTGCCCTTTGGGTACTTGGAGTTTTTGAAATCACCTAGAGGGGGGTGAATAGGTGATAATGCTAATCTAGAAACTAAATGCGGAAGCTTAAAAATTATTTTGCAACACACTTAATACAACCAACAAGTGTAGCCGAATTCCCCGTGAAGGGCTCTGGACTAACTCCTCTTGATTCCCCTAGATAAGGGTTGAGGTGCTATATGAAGCTCTTGTGGTTAAGTATAAGTGAGGCACACACACAAGCAAGCCAAGCATATAAGGATGATAAGCAACATGAAATAATGCAAGGCACAACACAAGCAATATATGATATGAATGAATGATGCTTTGCACAAATAAAAGAGAGAGAGTAGAGAGACAATGGATCAAAGGCAAACACAATGATATGTTCCGAGGTTCGGCCCCTAGCTCTACGTCTCCGCCTTCACCGAGAAGGATTTCTAATTCACTATCTTGTCCACCGAGGACTCCCACCGAGGAAACCTCCACCGAGGAGGATTTTTACAACAAGGGAGTACCGAACTCCTCTCTCAAACACCACCTCACAACCGAGGGGTAGGCCCGTAGCCAAATAACAACCAAACACCTCTACCGAAGAGGGTTACAAACTAAACTCCACCTCTCACTAGAGGGAGCAAACACAAACCTCAACTTCTACCAAAGAGGGAGCAAACCAATCACCCGATCAACCTCTACCAAAGAGGGATACAACAAAAGCAAGGGTGTTTACAACTTGGAGGCTCAATCAACCTCAAACACTTTCCTTTTCCACAAAACAAGATCCTAATAGAGTAGGATAGATGATATAGCTCAAGTGGATATCAAGGTATTTTTGAAAGCAAATAACAAAGAAAAACTACTTGGGAAATCTCTTGTAGATGATAGAAATGAAACTCCAGAACAATATCCCAAAAACCTAGTTTTCTTTGATTTTCCAAAACCCTTGAAAACAATAAAGATGAAATCTTTAAGCTCTAAAAACACTTTTTAAAACTTGTAAAAACACTTCAGAAAAGTAGGAATTTTTGCTCTTGAAAATCTTATATAAAATCCTAAAGAAATGGGGTTTATATAGGCCAAACAGAAAACTAACCGTTAGGCTGATCTGTCAGCCTGACAGGCCTGTGGTCGACCGGTCGGTCGACCGCCAACGGTCATATTTATGACCGTTGGGGTACCCGGTCGACCTCGTCGACCGCCCAGATACAGAGAGCAAGGCTCTCTGGTCCGGTCGACCGGCCCATGTGTCTGCCAGACGTGCACAAGGCTGTGCACGTCGGTCGACCGCTCGGTCGACCGACCCTTGGTTCGGTCGACCGTGCGGTCGGCCAACCTGGCCTGTCAGCCACTGTTCTGGGTCAGAAACTGGGGTTAAAATTATTTCTAAATTTTTTTTAAAAACTTCTAAAAATCCCCAAAATAGTTTTATCATTTTGCATTGATATATAAACATATGATAAAAATTTTAACTCAAATATCAAGTAATTTGAACTATTTTTGTGTTTTAACATTTTTACCAAAAACCAAAACTTGTATTTTATCAAACTTGGATTTTTCATAGAAAATCTGATGTTTCCTAAAACTTATGAATAGGCATATCAAAATAAGTTTGTCTAAGATATGAAGTATGTATGTATATCGAACACATCTAATATACATAAAAACCATTTAAACTTGTTTTGATCTAAACTATTCATGAAAACCAATATCCAAATATAAAACGTGTATGTGTATTGTGCACTTGAGCATATCGGCTATTCTAAGCTTTACACATGGATCTAAAACTCAAACTAAACACTAGGATACCTAAGTCTTCTTGACGATCTTTCATCTTCAAGTAGACTCGATCTAAACCGTGATCCACGAGCTAGGCTATGTAAGATTTGATGCTCGGGCTCTGGAATCACAAGTGAAAGCTTCCAAACTCCTCTTTTTGAAGCAATCACCAACTAATATCTTATTACATGATCTGAAACTAAAATCACAAGATTATTAGTAAACATAACTACATGAGTTAATCATCATCAAAACTAGAGTGGAAGGCCTCCGGGCCAACAATCTCCCCCTTTTTGATGATGACAAAACTCATGGAGTTATATATGCATGGATTAAAGTTAAGCTTCAAAGAAGCTCCCCCTTAACTCATGCATAAACAAATAAACAATAAATATGCAATGAATGATAATGCATAATCATGCATAAAAATAAAATGCTCTTGATACCAATGAAATTTCAAAAACAAATAAACATGCTCTAGATACCAATTAAAACATCTAGATACCAATTAAACTTAATATATGCAAAAACATAACTATGCATATATAAAATTCAAACTCAATCATGCAAAAACATAAAGAAGTTTTTTTTTATATGCATGTTAAACTCTCAAATAATTCTCCTCCTTTTTGTCAATCATCAATAAAGGGGTAAAAACCAAAACCAAATCAATAAATTTTTTCTCCCCCTTTTTGTCTAAAACAAAAAATATCAATATAGGGGTGACAATCAATTAAGATATCAATTGAAAATATGTCAAAGTAGCATCTTGATACCAATTGAAAGTAAACATAGATCAATAAATAAATGGTATATGCGATATACATTTATGAAGAGGAAGATGTGAAGCTTCCCTAAATAGATACATTACATGAAGGAGGGATGACAAGCCCTAATTCACATAACGTACACTATGCAATGCATAAGAGGAGATGTGAAGCTCCCCTACACACGTGTACCACATAAAGAAGAGATGTCAAGCTCCTCAATACAAGATACACTCAACATGAATCTATATGTAGAAGAGATGTTAAGCTCTCCTTGCATATAGGCAATACAAATCAAAACTTTTGTATTTATTTTTTTAAACAAAATTTTGAGATACCAATTTTAAAACATTCAAATAAACATCTTGATATCAAAAGAGAGTATTTTTCTTTTTAAGTATATGATATCAATTTAAAATTTTTATTTTCTATCATAAAGCAAGGGAGTGGAGATACAAATACCAATTGAAATATGAAAATCGAATTTTCTCCCCCTTTATGAAATACCAACAAAACAATGCGTAAGCTCGAATTAAGATACCAATTGAAAAATTGAATCAATTGAAATAAAGTTGAAACTCGAGCTTTAGCATAAACAAAATTTTGTGCTTAAAGATATAGTGATATAATAAGCACAAATAAAACATATATATGTATGAAAAGTTTAATACCAATCGAAATTGATACTATTGGAATTGAAAAACATACATACATACAAACATATATAAGTATATAAGAAAGGTCAAAATTGATACCAATTGAAAGAATCCAATGATACCAATTGAAACAACAATAATATCAAAGTATAACTCATATAACCTATCCTCCCAATCATGTTCAAGTTTAAAATGATTTTCAATATAACGCATACATGAGCATGATCTCCCATCCATCCGCCCTTGGAAGGTAGGGGTTTTCAAAAAATAGATTTGAAAATAAGGTTTGTTTGAAAAACTCTACATATGAAGGACACGAACTAGTTAAAATGAAAAAAAAATTGTTAACTAGTACGAAATCCTTCAAGTAAGAAATAAAACAAAATATTTTTCATGAAATATGAAAACCACATGATATCCAACACTCTAAGCCAATTAAGCATAAATATAACTCATGAAAACAAACACATGAGTAAACAATAAATGTGAGTGTACAAATAAGATGTGAAGATCATAATCATGAAAGATGGACAATAAGCTCAATATTCCTAAAAACATGAAAACATGAAAATCATCAAAACTATTTAATCTTCAAGGTATATATATGTCCTATACAAACTAAAGTATACATACATATCCAAACACAACGAGTCCACAAAGATATATGCATGAAGGCACGTGGCTCAAAAGGATGTATATGTATAAACAATAATTTGGATAGAATGGACATATACATGAAGTTAAACATAAGCACATGGAAACATGAAAAACTAAATTTCCATTAAAACAAATTTCATTTCAAGGTATATGTATGATTTGTCAACACAAAAAGTATACATACATATCCCTAAACACAATTGAGTCCACATGTATAGATTTGCATGAAAAGCAAATGACTCAAGGGGTATACATGTATATCTTAAAGTTTGGCAAAATAGACATATACATGAAATGAAAACACATGATCATAAAACAAAACCAAAATGGGAATACAAGTTTAAAATGCATGAATCATCAAAACTAGACTATACTAGCACATCTAATGGGTTCAAATAAGCATTCAAGTACAAACATATATAGATTTATTTGTGGCCCACTATATGCACAAATATATACCTAGTCTTAATAAAAACTAACATCTAAACATATATTCAAAACATGAAGCATCAAACAAGATAAAAATCAACATGATAAACATAAACATGATTATTATGAAAATTCACATGTTATTAAACCTATGATAAACATGATACCTAAACAAAGGTGAGAACACAAAATATGATCCATATTAAACATGGGTGTCTCAAAAGGGCTATACATGCATGTCAAGAGTCTAAAAATCATGGCATTTTCATAATGATCATATAAACATCAAAACATGCTACAAATAATGCACATGAAAAGCATGCATAAATAAATAAGGAGTAAGAGACCGTTACCAAAACCTATGAGGCAACTTCTCCATGTCTCCAAAACATGGTGGTCTTCCCACCAAACATCCCTTGAAAGTGATGCATCCAATTGATTTTCATGAAGCTCGGAACGCATCTACTCCAAGGTACCGTCACCCTCACGTCATGCGAGAGCCCACACCTATATCATAAACAATAGGGGTGGTCTTTGATACCCACAACTTTTTGGGTCCATGGGGGTTAGTATCATTCCTAACCCAAACAAATTTATTTGCTAAATTTGAAACATATATTCTATCATAACAAAATTTAGCAAGGTGACCCTTATGTCCACAATGTGTACAAGTGTACACATGAGCATACATGTGATGGGTGTGTCCGTGAGGAGCATGTGTATGCCGTGTATGGTGTGCATGCATAATAGATGAAACTTGTTTCTTTCGAAACAAAGATTCCAAATGTGTATGGTTTGAAACACAATGGCTCAAAGTGGAGCCCAAACAATCAATATTCTTCTTTAAAACATTTATATCATTTTTAATCAAAAAAGAAGTGGAGCATGCAAGTGGAGATCTAGATGGAACTACCCTAGCATGGCAAACATGAGAAACAATATCATTTTTCAAGGATTTATTTTTTTTAAACAAATTTCTAATTCTTTTGAAATAAAATCAATTTCTCTTTTTAAAGAATTATTTTCTTTTAAAACAAAATCAACTTTTGAAGATAAAAACTCATTTTTCTTCAACACATTATCACAATCATTTTTATTTTTCAAAACTCATTTTCTTTTAGGACAAGATCAAGTTGAGATTTTAATGAATCCCTCTCATTAGAAATCTCCTCTTTCTCTTGCAGAACATTGTTAAGTCTAGAAATCAAATTTTTATTATCATTGTTAAGGCCTAGCTTTTCTTTTTCAAAATCTTATATTTTTCAAACAATTTTTCACAAACAATGGATAGTTCTTCATTTAAAACATGGGCATCAACATAATCATCACATGAAGAACTAGCACTATCATTATCTAGTTGAGATTCCGATTGTACCTCAAGGGAGTCATTCCCTTGGATCATATAGCATTGTAGTGGCTCGGATTCATCTCCACTAGATTCCTCCGGTTGGATCGGCAATTGAAGCTTGGAGGTGGTGGTGGTTGTTAACTTGTTCCACACTGCAAAGGCAGAATCAAGATTAGAAACATGCATAAGATAATCTTTTGATAGCGTGCTTCTAATGGCCTCAAGGGCTAGTGCATTGGCCTCTATATGCTTGCTATCACTAAGGTAGGATTACTTGGTAATGACAAGGTGAACCTTATATCCTAGGGCTTGTAAATAGATGGACATCTTAGTCTTCCAAATAATGATGTTGGAAGAATCAAACATAGGTGGGGTCATGAAGTCCATGGGTCCAAACTAAATGTGTGCAAGCAAACAAATGTGCAAATGCAAATGGTAGATTAGCAAACAAGGATCTCACTCCTAGGATGCTAAGCCTAAGTATCGGAGCGTAGGCTCTGATACCAATTGAAATCACCTAGAGGGGGGTGAATAGGTGATAATGCTAATCTAGAAACTAAATGCGGAAGCTTAAAAATTATTTTGCAACACACTTAATACAACCAATAAGTGTAGCCGAATTCCCCATGAAGGGCTCTGGACTAACTCCTCTTGATTCCCCTAGATAAGGGTTGAGGTGCTATATGAAGCTCTTGTGGTTAAGTATAAGTGAGGCACACACACAAGCAATCCAAGCATATAAGGATGATAAGCAATATGAAATAATGCAAGGCACAACACAAGTAATATATGATATGAATGAATGAATGATGCTTTGCACAAATAAAAGAGAGAGTTAGAGAGACAATGAATCAAACGCAAACAAATGATATGTTCTGAGGTTCGAGCCCCTAGCTCTACATCCCCGCCTTCACCGAGAAAGATTTCTAATCCACTATCTTGTCCACCGAGGACTCCCACCGAGGGAACCTCCACCGAGGAGGATTTTTACAACAAGGGAGTACCGAACTCCTCTCTCAAACACCACCTCACAACCGAGGGGTAGGCCCGTAGCCAAACAACAACCAAACACCTCTACCGAAGAGGGTTACAAACCAAACTCCACCTCTCACTAGAGGGAGTAAACACAAACCTCAACCTCTATCAAAGAGGGAGCAAACCAATCACCCGATCAACCTCTACCAAAGAGGGATACAACAAAAGTAAGGGTGTTTACAACTTGGAGGCTCAATCAACCTCAAACACTTTCCTTTTCCACAAAACAAGATCCTAATAGAGTAGGATAGATGATATAGATCAAGTGGATATCAAGGTGTTTTTGGAAAACAAATAACAAAGAAAAACTACTTGGGAAATCTCTTGTAGATGATAGAAATGAAAATTCAAAACAATATCCCAAAAACCTAGTTTTTTTTTATTTTCCAAAACCCTTGAAAAACAATAAGATGAAATCTTTAAGCTCTAAAAACACTTTTTAAAACTTGTAAAAAACTTCAGAAAAGTAGGAATTTTTTACTCTTGAAAATCTTGTATAAAATCTCAAAGAAATGGGTTTATATAGGCCAAACAGAAAACTAGCCGTTAGACTGATCTGTCAGCTTGACAGGCCTGCGGTCGACCGGTCGGTCGACCGCCAACGATCATATTTATGACCACCCGGTTGGGGGCTACCCGGTCGACCGGCCCATGTGTCTGCCAGACGTGCACAAGGCTGTGCACGTCGGTCGACCGCTCGGTCGACCGACCTTGGTTCGGTCGACCGTGCGGTCGGCCGACCTGGCCTGTCAGCCACTATTCTGGGTCAGAAACTGGGGTTAAAATTATTTCTAAAAATTCTTTAAAAACTTCTAAAAATTCCCAAAAATAGTTTTATCATTTTGCATTGATATATAAACATATGATAAAAATTTCAACTCAAATATCAAGCAATTTGAATTATTTTTGTGTTTTAACATTTTCACTAAAAACCAAAACTTGTATTTTGTCAAACTTGGATTTTTCAATAGGAAATCTGATTTTTCCTAAAACTCATGAATAGGCATATCAAAATAAGTTTGTCTATGATATGAAGTATGTATGTATATCGAACACATCTAATATACATAAAAACCATTTAAACTTGTTTTGATCTAAACTATTCATGAAAACTAATATCCAAACATAAAACGTGTATGTGTATTGTGCACTTGAGCATATCGACTATTCTAAGCTTTACACATAGATCTAAAACTCAAACTAAACACTAGGATACCTAAGTCTTCTTGACGATCTTTCATCTTCAAGTAGACTCGATCCAAACCGTGATCCACGAGCTAGGCTATGTAAGATCTTGATGCTCGGGCTCTGGAATCACCAAGTGAAAGCTTCAAAACTCCTCTTTTTGAAGCAATCACCAACTAATATCTTGTTACATGATCTGAAACTAAAATCACAAGATTATTAGTAAACATAACTACATGAGTTAATCATCATCAAAATTAGAGTAGAAGGCCTCCGGGCCAGCGATTGGGAGTGAACCATGCCCGCACATGCGCGCGCACGCCGCCGCTGGCGGGCTCGGGTTCGGGTTCCCTACCCGGCCTAGTTCTTTTTGATTCGGGTCTCACGGGTATGGGTTGCGAGCATACCCGCTCCGCTATCCGAACCGCACCGCCAACAGACCCGCTCTGCTATCCAAATCCAAACCGCCCCGCCAACGGCTGTCTGTAAACCGTGCAACGGTTGCGCAGTTGGACGGTTGCGACGGTTGAACTGAACAGTTGCAACGGTTTCAGACCGAACCGTTGCAACTGTTGGATGGGTTCGGACCAAACTGCCCCTCCCGGAGCGCTATAAATAGCGCTCCGTTTTCTCATTCTAAAACACAAAAAACTCAATCTGCCTTCTATTTCTGAAGGAGATCCTCTCTCTCTCTCTCATTCTTGAGGGACTTTCAAACAGGAAGTGGGAAATCAGTAACACGGTTTCCGAAAGCAAGTGGGGATTCTGCAACTCAGTTTCCAAAGCGACTTCCAAAAGAGATTTTGCAAATTCGTTCTGAAAGAGAGCTCAGAAAATTCAATAGATTCTTTAATAGAATTGTTGTCTGAATCTGGGACTTCCGAAGAAGAATTCTTCTTCTACAGTGGGTGCTCCTCCAAAGTAAAGGCAAATATTCTTCTAAAATTTGTTTTTGTCTGGTTGCTTCAACAATCCTGTGAAGGTACTAGTTAACTACGGTTCGACCGTACGGTGATTTGGTAGTGCTCTCCAAATACGGTGAAGGAGTGTTGTATCTTTGGAGACCAGCGTCCAGTAACCCGTTAGCACCGGTGCGGGATGTAATTGTCTTAAGGAGATTCGCTTTAAGCGTACCTCCCTCCAAATACTGTATAAGTGAATTAATTTCTTTATACAGGGATATACTGATATTCAGTATATTGAGACTGATTTATATCAGTCTAATTGGTGTTTAACTAAGGAAGGAAATTGAAAGGTGGTTCTTAAATTAAGGAACCTTCTATTGAACGGAAAACCTCCCACCTGATATTTACCGACCTGGCCAATTAGATTGTTGATATTTCAGTGATATTGATTAGTTGTCAGATTGATCCCAGAAACAAACATTACTTAGAAAGTGATGTGTTTTAGTGAGTAGAATAACTCAAATGGGGGGCACCAGTCTCAGTTTACCTTTTTACAGAAATAGCAAATGAGGTTTTGCTGGAATAATGTACATGTAATGTTGTAATCTAGAATGCATGAAATATAGAGTGTTCCAAAATCGTTGAATTTCTGAATATGATGCGTTGGCCAACGAATTATTTGTTATGTGGAAAATTGCATATTATTCACCATGCAATTCGCGATCAACATTTTATACTTGTTATGTGTTATTGGCAAGCTGACATTGGAACTGTGGAAATGAGAAGCTTATTTACAGTTGTTAGCAAGCAATGGAAATTCGACTTGGCTGACCCGGCTACAATTTTTGGATTTGAGATTTAACTATAACAGCTCTTCATATTATCCTTCGCAAATATATAAAAAATTTTTTAAAAAAATTTAATAATAAGACAAAAGTTTTGACGACCAATTAAGTCTGTTTTGATGAGTCTTTCATGGGCCACAGACAAAAATCCAATAAATATTTGGAATGACGGGACTGAGAACAAGGCCAGGCCCATAACACTTTTGTTGGGCCACCAGACTCGACTGAGAGAGCCCAGTACAAAATCTCTCGATGCCGGTCTCTCTCGATCGGTCGATCTCGAGAGTCGATTCTCTCTCTCTCCATCGCCCAAGTCTTTTGGTGGTGGTGGTGGTGGTGGGGGTGGGTGGCGGCGTGGCGGCGTCAGCGGGAGGAGGAGGTTCCAGTGTTACGGCGGTGGCTGCAGCATTCAGATGGGCTTCAGATGCACAGGGACATTCCCAAGGCCGCTCGATTCTACTCGCAGGGCTTGGGTTTATCTGTTGATGTCTGCACTGTCCGATGGGCTGAGCTCAACTCCGGTCCCCTCAAACTCGCCCTCATGCATTCCGACGATAGGTATTTTTCTGTATTTGGCTACTTTCTAATTCCTAATTTCTAAAACCCTACATCTATTTTCTTTTTTCTGTTAATTTTAATACAATGTGAAACTGAATTCCTCTCATCCAGTTTCTTTGAGGAACCTGGTGGCCTCGGTAATACATTATTTACTTGGAATTTATAAAGAGCAAAATTTTAGAAATTAAAGGTTAAACATTTGAGTTAAAACATATCATGTTGACGCTGAAATTGCCAAAAAGGTGAGGCTTTTTTTTTTCTTTTAGACGATATGTATTGATTTGAAAAGTTTGAAATGAGAGCAGGAGATGAACAGAACCAACAGACCATACTACCTCACCTGCTAAAATCGGAGGATATACCATCCAAATCAACTGGAAGAATTAGCAGCAGGCTCGAATTTCCAAGGCTTGCGCGTCTTGTTCAACCAGATGAATTGTGGTAATGAGCTGGGGTACTAAAATTTCTAGATTTAGTTTGCATTACAGCTTTGGTCTGACGCCAGTTTTCCCAAACTGAGGTTTAGTGACTGTTTGAATTGTGCAAGGAAATCAGAAGGAAAAAAAAAACAATTTGTCTGCGAGCATGGCTTCTCGCGGAAACACACACAGCGGGGCCCACGCAAACCTCTTTCTGTGTGTTTCTCGCGTAGGCGGACAGAAACCTCTGGGTGCTGGCCACGTCAGCAAAACGTGGGGGCCGCATAGTGATAAAAAAATTTTGAGCTCGTCAAACCAGACGATAATTCGAAAAATGCTGTCATGTCTAAGCGGCTATCAGATTTTTGAAGAGAGTTTCTTCGGTCCAAACAGCCCCTTAGCTAGAATTGCATTGAGAAAGTTCTGCAAAAGATTTAGACTTCACTAATTTTTATGACCTGGAGTACAACTTAACATCAACTCTCTTAGTTTTTGTGCCAAATTGCTCGTTGAGGAACTATGTACAAAGAGGTGCTTGTGCGGGTAGCAGATATCTTATTGGATGTGCAGTAAGCTTATCCAATCAAGGAGCAACCGTCTAAAATTCTCCGAGGTAAAGTGTTTGCGAGAAGGTAAGCTTGCTTTTATTTTTTTTAAGAAAAAAACCGTGAGGCCAAAAAAGCCCCTCGGCGTTTCATTAAAAAGATTTTAACAAAACAACCCAAAAACGAAGGGTACAAAGATGTAAAATTACATAATTGATCCTTCAGGAAAAAAAGAAAAATTTTGTTAGAGGACCACCATAACTCCAACGTCCAGATGACGCTGACATAAAGATTAAGGCACTTTCGCGACCAAATCAACGCCGAAGAGTGCAGACTGACCCGATCCGTCAAACTCGTCTCTGACGATTACCGTCCACCTCTCTCCGTCCTCATAAAAGAACTCTCCTCCAAAAAAAGAAACTCCTACTCGGCCCGTCGATCTTTTGCAGATCGCTAAACCTCTCTTCTTCTTTGGCTTCCACTTACCCTGACCGCGAGGGAGAAACTTACTCATAAAACTCTCGAACTCATTCTGAAAATACCCTTGCAGTCTCTGGTCCACCTGGTTCAAAATGAACTCTTCACTAAGCTCGTGAGTTGCGACGCTCAAATCAAACTCATCCTTGCTTAATTCAAAACCTTCCTCGTTAAAATCACATCCGATAGAAGGTGGGCCCGAGTCAGAATAATTCCCCTTAGAAGTTTCCCCCATCTCAACAGCAGGCCCCACAGAAATATCCATGCCCCCACTCCCTGTCGTCAGGGGTTCCAAAAGCACCTCTGACTTAGAGGTCGTCGATTTCTCCACAGCCAAAGACCTAGGTGGCACCCTCAATTCTTGGACTGGCTCATGGCTGCACAAATTCTCGACTATGGCTCCAACAGAATTTCTCCCATTCTCAATCCAATTTGAATCGGCCCGCAATAAAAATCCCTTTTTTAAACCTTGCGGCCCACTCCTTGATCCACTCCTAGGGCCCTTATACCCACTTCTAGGCCTAGCATGATGGGCAATATCCATTAACCTCTGATTTTTAGGCCTAAGCCTGTTGTTCTTAGGCCCAATCCCTATATCAGCACTTATCTATACGGGTCTAAATCAAACCGCCACCCACTCAGACCCGGAACCCAAACCCCCAACTGAATTCAAATTTGAACTTGAATCTGAATCAGCATCGATCACCCCCAAATTGGATTCCTCGCCGCCTTGAGCCTCGTGCACTACCATGCCGCCACCCTTAAGCTTGCGGCTCTCGACATAGTCCGTCGATCACTTAGTCGTCGTACATCTTATCTGGAGAACACTGTGCAAGCTCCGGCGACAACCTCGATAGAGGCCCAAAACCAAACGTAGTGTAGCCACTTTGTCGCTCGTCTACCTTGCCAGACTGCACCATGCTCGATATCACTGCCACATCTTCCATTACCGCCGCCTGGTCGTCATCATTGGTGTTCCAATCCTGCCTATTGCTATGACAGAGGCAGCACCAGACTCAGCAATAATAGTCTCCGTCGACTCTGCCAAGGTGGACGACGGGCTCTCACAATCCACCCTGTCGGAGCCCCCAGACAAGTCCAAAGTTCCTCTGCCACTCCACCTGGTCACTCTCGTCTCGAGAAGTGTTTCCACTGACAACCACCATTGTCTTCTGTCTAACAAACCACTCACCTTCCATCCCCTGCTTTCGATGTGAAGCAGAGGAAGCAGAGAATCCCAAATCTGTCGCCGTCACCGCAGCGTCGGGCGAACCACCCTCCCCACCATTTGTCCTAGAACCTGGAAAGCAAAAGACCCCCGCATTGATCTTGTCGATTCCTCACTAAGTCGCACTACTCCGCCTCTGCTTGTTACCTACCGCTGAACCCCTCACCTGACGGCGTCTGCGAACGAAGGTGGCCGCCCCACCTCCTCCGTCGTGGATTCTGTCGTCGTCTGCCCAATCTCCGTCCGGAGACAAAGTCCCCTGCCTTCGACCAGGCCTAGGATCATATCTTTGGTGAGACGAATTTGCAGCACCAAGTGCTTTTCCCGGCCAACAAACGACCTTCGACGTCCCGTGGCTGCACTGAGTTCCCACTCCTAGCTCCCTCTCTAAAATCCCCTCTGTCGCCTCCCTCCTTGCTCCCTCTGTTCTCCGCCCGATGAGGACAAAGTTTAGCAATGTGACATGATTGGCGGCAGAGGAAGCAGACTACTCCCGAAGGACATGCAATCTTCCAATGCCTAGTAGGCCGCAAAAGTAACACGCGGAGCTCATCCAACCACCCGCAAAGTCTTCGAACTCCTTCAAAGTTGGTTCGGGACAAACATCGAACGGGTGATGTGCATTCAAGAAGAAGCAAATTGGGGAGACAACAATACGAGAGTACACAATATAAACACACGCCACCAGAAAAGGAAAAGGAAAAATAAAGCCTGGAGGAGGAGGAGGAGAAGAGTGAGAAGAAAGAGCGTGTATGTTGGGGTTCAAAGGTAGATGGTGGGGAAGTGATGGAAGGGGTGAGCAAAGGAGAAGATAGAGAAGAGAAAGAGAGTGAGGAGAGTACTGGATGAGGAGGAGGGAGGAGATGAAGGACGTTGGAGGAGCTGACGGCAACGGAGGCTCAGGCTTCCCATATTTAATTTGACATATATATTCCTTATAGGCTTAGCTTACTAATTATATGCGTACCTTAGTATTTTCCTCCTTGTGAATGTTATCGATTGAAATAATTTTCTAATTGAGCAACCACTGATCATTTACAATGGAGCAAAACAATGAAAAGGTTAAAAGAATTTGAAACAGTGTGAGATAGTGTGTATTGATTTAGTTCAAGTGTTAATTGTTAGAAAAGAATATGAACCTCTTCATTAGCATCTAGCTTATTTCATATTGTCCCTTTTGGGGCATTATCTGTTTTTGAAGTTTTGGTCCTTAAAATGAAGATGCTCCTGGTTATGACTATCCCTAACTAAGGTTCTTCAACTTTAAGAAGGGACATCTAATGATGAATAGTTTAGGGAGGGTGATCCCAAGGGTTCCACTAAAACTGAGGTAGGATGGCTCCTCAGGCAGGGGTTGGGATGTTGAAGTTATTTTATGTGCATGCCCTGTTGTAATGCCTTCAAGCGAGGGATTTTATTTCAGAAAGTAGCATCTTGAAGAATGTCCATTTAAGTTGTTATGCTATTCCTTAATATTCTATGTGATCTAATCTATTATGTTTGTTTGAAATGAAATATGTCCAAAACCATTGTTTGAATCTTGGTATCGGTATCAGTTAGTATCATATCGTCCATATCGGCCGTCACTATCGGCCGTATTGATAATATTGGAACGATATTAGCCCATGTCACAGGGTCAATATCGTATCGGGTACTTAAAAACCCGATACAATATACTGCTATTTGAAACCATGTCTAATACTCTTTTTGGGGGTTGACTGTAATTCAGCTCTACTAAAGACCATCTCCTTTGTTAAATTAGCAACAATTGTAATTCCTTCTAAAAGTAATACACTCACATGTGAAAGACCCTGTGATGCCGACGACACCAGAGGCATCACGAGTTATTCGTTGTGTTGATCGGAGTCTATATTTTTATTTATTTGAATCAAGTATATTTCTTCTTCGTTTTAGCTTTGTGTTTCTATTTAGTCCCACGTGACTATGTAGAGAAGTCCTCAGTTTTGTATGGTTATATTAAGGCACGAGTCCAATAAAATTGTATTAACGACGGTTTAATGAAAATTTTGAGTTTTTTATCAGAAAATTTAAAGATGAGTTTGAGTATGAAATTTCATTTCAGATTTTGAGTGTGAAGTCATATGCTAGTTATCCTCTCCAATCTTATCTTCTTATCTCCTCTCTCAAATCCAATTACAAAAATCTTATCCCAATCATTTTCTTTTTCCACAAAAAAATTACGAAGCCAAAAGGACAGAGAGAAACCCACTTGTTCTCCTTCACCCCCACGTGACCCCACCTCCTCCTTCATTTTGCCACCAGCGAACCCAAAAGGAAAATTCACAGCCAAAAAATCAAAACAAAATCCCAATCCCCATTGTGCTTCATCTCACATCCCTTCTCTGTCACGCGCTCAGCCACAAGAGCCCAACGTGACAGATTTGAAGCACCGCTAGGTACATCGCCCACCGCCACACAGATCTCCTTTGGTTGTTTTCCCCTGTCGCCTAATACTCCCTCTTCGGTTGTCCATCATCATCATCTTTGTCTTCTTCTTTGGCTGTTGTACCCATGATGCTCGACCGAGTCGAAATCGAAACAGAGGAGACCGGTCCAAAATCATTCCATGTTCCAGCTTTTTTGGCCAACTAACGCGACTCGGCCAAAAATCCGAGTCGACTCAGCCATATCGGCCGAGTCAACCATGGACTCGGGTTGACTCGGCCGATATGGCCGAGTCGACTCCGAGTTCTCCCCAAGTCGAGCCATAAAAGGAAAAAAATCTGATCTCCGCTGACGCTTGTCGCTGTTGCGAAAAAAGCAAAAAGAAAACAAACAAACTTCTCGTCGCCGTCGATCATCGCCCGTCGCCGTCGATCTCCGCCAAGTCAAGCCACAAGATCGGAGAGAGAGATCGGAGAGGAGAGAGGTCAGAGGGAGGGAAGAGAGAGGGAAGTCCGATCTCTCTCCCTCTCTTCCGTCCCTCCGTCTCTCTCCCTCCCCCCTCTTCTCACCCGATCTCTCTCCCCCCTTCTCACCCAATCTCTCCCCCCTTTTCTCACCCGATCTCTCTCTCACCCTCTCTCTGTCTATCTTATAATTTTCTTTTTTTTTTGATTTTTTTAGATTTACCCTCATATTTTTCATATTTTAAAATTTACCTTTCAAATTAATATATTTCTTATATTTACCCCCTCAAATCATCATATATCTCTAATTACCTCTCAAAACAAAAATTTTTTAGATATGTGATACATGAAAATTGATGTTTAAATTTTTTTAAGATTTGTCGTGATTTTTTCAGAATTTTTTGAGCTTTATTTATAATGTTTTGTGTGTACCGCCCGAGTCCGTTCCGAGGTGCCGCGACCGATGTGAACAGTACCGCTGAATCGGTGGCCAAAATTGCGACTTTGAACCATGCCCCAAGCTGTTGCCTCTACTATGAAAACCAGTCAACCAGTTTGACCTTCGTCTTCCTTGGCTGCCGCTGATGGTTGTGCGGTCCAGCGAGCCTTCGTCTGCTACAACATCAATCGCTCAGAGATACAAGAGTCATAACAAAAGCAGTACAAGATCAACCACATTATATGTTATCTGAGGATGTAACTTCTCAGTAGGTAATCTTATTTTCAGCAAATCAGATAGTTGTTGGGTTATACCACACTTTATATCTAAACTTTTATCGTTGATTCCTATTGTCCACTACATAATTGTGAGATTGTGTGATTTTGTGTAAAGCTTATGATTCACTGATTTTGATATTGCAATTAAAACTGTTTCATTTTAACTGAGTACTATAGTTGTTTCTTGAAACTAGATTTATCTGAACTGCGACTGCAATGAATGTTAAAACTCATCTGTGACACTGCTAGTTTTAAGTAATTTCCTACTGAAGATCATATTTTTGGTGAAATATTGCGACTTCAGATCTATCACTGATATACCACACTATAGGGTTCTCTTTTCACGTCAATTTGGTATCAGAGTATAGTTTAGGTAGAAAACTTGTTAGATGTATCATATTTTTTTCTTTGCATAAATTTTTTTAAAAAATGAAACTTTGTTTGAGGCATTTATTAGGAAAATTTGTTTTATTTTATTTCACATAAAAAAATAATTTAACAAAAAAATGACATGTAGGAAATCCCACATCTCGACTATAGATGTTCCAATGTTTGATGGTCGTATGGATCATCTTGATTAGTTAGATCCTCAATTTTTCTATATTGGCTACATAGCATAAATAAGTATTTCACACAGTATCTGTTTTCTGAGTCTGAGAAAGTCAGGTTCGCTATCACAAAACTGACTAGACAAGCTAGCCGATACTAAATCGATTTAAAATCAATGAGAGCATCTCGTGGCCAAGAACCAATAGACACTTGGTCTTATATGAAGGACAAACTCAAGGGTAAATATTGTTGGCCCAAAAGGTTACACTCTCCATTTATATAGTTTTGATGATAACAAAACATACAAAAGCTATTTAGTACTAATAAAGATTTTAGAATGAATTTCAGGTTTGTACAAGTCTTGATGGCTTTAAGCATGTTGCAAGGTTATTGGCGCTTAAAGCATATTGAAAGGTTAATGGCACAAGATGACTCTTTCATAGGAGAGTAGGCTCTAGCTCGGCAACACGGTTCAGAGACACCTTCCTATAAAATTTTTATATTTTTAGTTTGTTAAAGAATAGTATATACGTTTGAAGCTCAAATACACACACACAAATTCAATACGTTTGGTTTTTGGTTTAACCGGTTTTGGATTTCAAGTACATATATCGGGTTTTGGATTTGAACCAGTTTTAGTTCTGCTGATCTGCTTGACACCCTTTTACATTTCTTGTCATAACTTTTTATTCTTATATTCAAATAACATGATTTAACTTGCATTTCAAAGCTAACTTTTAGATCTAAATTTCTTATTCAATAATAATTTTCTGATTCAAATTTTAAAGATGTCAAATATTTGGTTAAATTCTGTTCTTGTTCTGAAAACAGCTTACAGTTTCTGATTTGACACTTGTCAGTGTTTTATTGATAACTTTCTAATAAAAAATGATATTGAGTTGATTTCAGTTGCATTAAAAAGAAGACTTAAATATTTATAAATTATTCCTATATACCTAATTCTAAATTCGGACGTTTGCAGCCTGAAAAATGTGCTCAAAGTTGACAAATCTGCCAGATTGGCAGTAATGGCTAATTTTTTGGAGGCTGATTTTTAACATGTTTTTTTTAAGTTTTAAAAAAATGTGGTTACCTGTATTAGAGGGTCAATTTCTTCCTCTTTTATTCAGGTAAAAATTTTCTATGTTTACTCTTCCTAAATCCTATATAAAGTGGTCATTAGGGTAGAGGTTTTCACAACAACAAATTCAAAGATCAAAAGTTTTGAGTTTTCTTGAGAAAGAGCTTTGTTTAAGTTTTAGGCTATTATTTTCAAAAGTTTTGTGAAAGTTTTTGGTTCTTAAAATCTCTCTTCTATTTTTATATCACTTACAAAATCTTGAGCTTCAATCTTATATATTATTCTCTAAGGTTTTTGTAAAGAAAGTTTTCAAAAGAGAGTTTGTGGTCTTTTGATCATCAAGTGATTATTGTATTTGTGGCTCACTACCTCTGGACTAGAGGAGTGTGATTGAGGAGTTGGGTACTCCCTAGTGGTTGTAATCCTTTGTGGAAGTTCTAGTGGATCGGAAATCCTTCTGGGTGAAGGCGGGGACGTAGAGCTGGGTGCTCGAACCTCGAAACAAATCTCTGTGTTTGCGATTGGTTTACTTGTGTTATTTATTTTCTATTCATTCATTCTTATATTGTCGATATATACTCTCACAACAAGATTGCATTGCACACCTCAAACTTTTATTTAGAGGAATCACGAGGAAGGAGTTCAGAGCCCTTCACGGGGTATTCGGCTTCTAATCTTGCTTTGAGTGATCGTTGCATCATCTCATTTTTTAAATTTGTGCATTAATTAGTATAATCACCTATTCACCCCCTCAAGGTGATTTCAATTGGTATCAGAGCTAGGACTTTAGTTTTTGGCTTCACATCCTCAGAGAGATCCTATAAATTACTAATCACTATTTTCATATCTTCATTCATACACTAGTAAAGATAGCCGATTATCCAGATTTCAAGAAAAATATATCTTCCTCCTTGAAGCAAAAGAAGCTGTTTGAAAAGGTGTACAAAGCTAATTGGGACTCGGAAAGTGAATCCGAAGATGAAGTTGATACGGCCAATGTGTATTTCATGGCAAACACACCTAAGGTAACTACCGAACCACACGATGATGATAGTAAAATAAGTAAAGAATTGTTATTACAAGCTTTCATTGAACTTTCAGAAAGTTTTGATGCTAAAATGGAAGATTGTTTAAAATTAAAAAAGGAAAATGAAATGCTTAAAAATCAAATTGCTATTTGTTCAAAAGAAAAGGATGAATTATCTTCTACTCTTATTTCAATACAAAGAGATTTTGATGCCTATAAAGTTGCATGCAAAGCTAAATATCCTAAAATTGATGAAAATGAGATTTCTATGTGAAAAACTAAAATAAATGATTTGGGAAATGTTTTAAAAGAATGTGCATTTAACAATACTAAATTAGAAGAAATGTTCTCAAAGAAACACATGCACACTTCACATGTTCAACATGATAAACCATCACATGCTAAAACTCTACATGTTCATCATGCCAACACATCACATGTCAATCATGCTAAAACACCCCATGCTACAAATCACATGTTCATAAATCACATGCTCATTATGTTTTTAAATATGGAAGAATTTATAAATGTACTTATTGTGGCCGGAATGGTCATTTTGCTAAATTTTGTTATGATCATATAAATAGTATGAATAATCATGTTTGGGTTCGAAACACTAACATATTAGGATCCAAGAAAATATGAGTACCAAAATTCACTCCTAGTCTATTTAATGTAGGTGTGGGCTCTCACATAACGTGAAAATTGTTGGTGCCTTGAGGTGAATGCGTTCCGAGCTAAACGGTGACACTTTTGAATGCATCACTTTCAAGGGGAGTTTGGTGGGATGACCACCATGGTTTGGAGATATAGAGATATGCCCTCTTGGTTTTAGTAACGATCTCTAATTCCTCATTTAGTTTACATGCTTTCATATTAGTAATTTTTAGCATGTCATGTTTTAATGATTATTATGTTAAATGCCATGTTAATGAGACTTGTGACATACACGTATAGTAATTGAGATACACCATGTTCATATGGATCCATATTTTGTGTTCTCACTTTATTTTAACTATTATGTATATCCTTACTCTAAGACTTATACATTTAGCCTAATGATCATATTGATTTATATTTTGTTTTATGATTCATGTTTTGATTAAATGTTTAAATGTAACATTCATTAAAACTTGTGTATATACTTGTACAACTAATGAGCCACAATTGATTCTTATATGTTTGTGCTTAAATGCTCATTTGTACCCATTAGATTTACTAGTATAGCCTAGTTTTGATGAGTAGTGCATTTCTACTTGTATTCCCTATTTTGTACATGTTTTTCATGTATATGTTAATTTTAGTTTAAAACTTTAGATATACATGTATACCCTTGAGTCATTTACTTTTCATGCAAATTTTTATTATGGACTCATTTATGTTTAGGGATGTGTATGTATACCTTTAGATTTAGACAAAGCAGACATATGCCTTGAAGTTGAAATTATTTTGGTGAAAATTAAAGTTTCATGTTTTTCATGTTTATAAAGGAATTTCATATTGAGCTTAATTGCATATTCCCAAGATTTTGTGATTACATGATTCTTACACTCACATTATTCTTATTTACTCATGATTTTTATTTCTTTAGCATATATGTGCTTTATAGACTTTGAGTGTCAATTATTATGTGATTTTCATGTCTTCATGGTATATATGATTTGATTTCATATTTTGAAGGATTTCTTACTAGTTTTTAAAAATATCTTTAAAACTAGTTTCTATTCTTCAAATGGTAGAGTTTTCAAACTATGCCTATTTAATTTCAAATCATAATTTTTGAAAACCCCTACCTTTTAAGGGCGGTTGGATGGGCGACCATGCCTTGTATACCCTTCTTGAATATCTTTTAAACTTGTGCATGATAAGGGTGGTAGGTTTGAGTTATACACTTAATCCTCATTATATTTCTATTGGTATCAAAATTGATATTTCATATATCTGTATACTCATATGTATTTTCTATATATGCCTCATATTTTAATTGGTATATCCATCATATATATATATATGATTTGATTGTGCTTGTTTCACATGTCTTTACAATTTTTTTTAAAAAAGCACAAATTATGTTTGCTAAGCTTCATGTCAATTATTTTTAATTAGTATCTATTACAAGCTTATGCATTGTTTCTTTTAGTATTTTATAAAGGGGGAGAAAATTCTTGTTTTTAAATTGGTTTTATGTAAAATTGGTATTGGTTGTAAATTCAATTTGTATCAGTTTTCATTTCAAATTAGTATCTTACTCCCACCATTTATGATGTAAAATACTTTGGTTTGATATATGCTAACATTTTCAATTATATCAATGATCTTAAATTGGTATTATTCTCTATTTCGTATCCTTATTGCAAAATGATTTTAGTGTTTATCTAAAAATTTAGTTTTTACCTTTAATTGGTATCAATATTTTTCAATTTGTATCAATATGTTTATCAAAAATTTTAAATTGGTATTAAAAAAAACTTAAGTTTTGATCTTTAAGATTTGATGATATACAATTGATTATTTTTTCCTTAGCCCCTTTGTTGATGAATTGACAAAAAGGGAAGAGATATTTGAGTTTATGTATGCATATATGCATGTTTATATCTTGTTTATGCATATATTGTTTATTGGTTGTTTCCTAACCTTTTTTTGATGTATGACAAAAAGGGGGAGAAGTATTTGTGGTTTCATGTTTTGGTTTCATGTGTTGTACATGTTTAACTCATATATGTTTTTATATGTTCATGTTTCATATTTTATACTTAATAATAGAGCATCATTTGAGGGGGAGTTTTTACCTCCCTTTTATATCTTGTGTTATAGCTTATTTGTTTTGTCATCATCAAAAAGGGGGAGATTGTTGGCCCAAAAGGTTACACTCTCCATTTATATAGTTTTGATGATAACAAAACATACAAAAGCTATTTAGTACTAATAAAGATTTTAGAATGAATTTCAGGTTTGTACAAGTCTTGATGGCTTTAAGCATGTTGCAAGGTTATTGACGCTTAAAGCATATTGAAAGGTTAATGGCACAAGAGGACTCTTTCATAGGAGAGGAAGCTCTAGCTCGGCAACACGGTTCAGAGATACCTTCCTATAAAGTTTTTATATTTTTAGTTTATTAAAGAATAGTATATACGTTTAAAGCTCAAATACCCACACAAATTCAATACGTTTGGTTTTTAGTTTAACCGGTTTGGATTTCAAGTACATATATCGGGTTTTGGATTTGAACCAGTTTTAGTTCTGCTGATCTGCTTGACACCCTTTTACATTTCTTGTCAGAACTTTTTATTCTTATATTCAAATAACATGATTTAACTTGCATTTCAAAGCTAACTTTCAGATTTAAATTTTTTATTCAATAATAATTTTCAGATTCAAATTTTAAAGATGTCAAATATTTGGTTGAACTCTGTTCTTGTTCTGAAAACAGTTTACAGTTTCTGATTTGACACCTGTCAGTGTTTTATTGATAACTTTCTAATAAAAAATGATATTGAGTTAATTTCAGTTGCATTAAAAAGAAAACTTAAATATTTACAAATTATTCCTATATACCTAATTCTGAATTCGGACGTTTGCAGCCTGAAAAATGTGCTCAAAGTTGACCAATCTGTCAGATTGGAGTAATGGCTAATTTTCTGGAGGCTGATTTTTAACATGTTTTTAAAACGTGTTTAAGTTTTAAAAAAATGTTGTTAGCTGTATTAGAGGGTCAATTTCTTCCTCTTTTATTCAGGTAAGTTTTCTATGTTTACTCTTCCTAAATCTTATATAAAGTGGTCATTAGGGTAGAGGTTTTCACAACAACAAATTCAAAGATCAAAAGTTTTGAGTTTTCTTGAGAAAGAGCTTTGTTTAAGTTTTGGGCTATTATTTTCAAAAGTTTTCTGAAAGTTTTTGGTTCTTAAAATCTCTCTTCTATTTTTTATATCACTTACAAAACCTTGAGCTTCAATCTTATATATTATTCTCTAGGGTTTTTGTAAAAAAAGTTTTCAAAAGAGAGTTTGTGATCTTTTGATCATCAAGTGATTATTGTATTTGTGGCTCCACTACATCTGCACTAGAGGAGTGTGATTGAGGAGTTGGGTACTCCCTAGTGATTGTAATCCTTTGTGGAAGTTCTAGTGGATCGGAAATTCTTCTGGGTGAAGGCGGGGACGTAGAGCTGGGTGCTCGAACCTCGAAACAAATCTATGTGTTTGCGATTGGTTTACTTGTGTTATTTACTTTCTATTCATTCATTCTTATATTGTCGATCTATACTCTCACAACAAGATTGCATTGCGCACCTCAAACTCTTATTTAGAGGAATCACGAGGAAGGAGTTCAGAGCCCTTCACGGGGTATTCAGCTTCTAATCTTGCTTTGAGTGATCGTTGCATTATCTCATTTTTTAAATTTGTGCATTGATTAGCATAATCACCTATTCACCCCCCTCTAGGTGATTTCAAATACGTGTCACCACATTACTATAAACATCTTCTTGACAGATGGCACAAATTTCTCAAAGCAACAAATTTGCCAAGGAACATGTTAATGAATTCGACGAGTTTCTCAATCGTTATAATATTCTAAGCAAACAGAGTGACATCCAAGTCTTTTTCCAATTTGGTGTTGGACTTCGAATAGACCTAGAACATGAGCTTTATAAACGTGAAATTGCTGAGCTTAAAGGGGCTTACGCTTTAGTCCAAGAGTTTCCAAGTTGAGTCTTGCATTTAGGGAGTCAGAATCACCAAGTCCTAACATTCAAGTCGACTTCCTGTCAGTATCCACACCAAGTTCATACACAAAAACCAGCATACAAGATGAACACCAATGACAAAAGTACTAAAAGTAGCGCTAAGGGCAAGAACACCGATAGGTACTTCTCCACACTTAGTCCTATAATCAAGTGTTACAACTGTCAAGGTTATGAGTATGTTGCTGCCAACTGTTCAACCCTATTTAAGATTGCCATTATTGATAGAATTTTCATTGAAGTATTTTAGCCTGATAGCACTATCTCCCCGAAAGTCACTCCTGTGATTAAGGAGTTCAGTTTAGTATTGTTTACCCGGCTATCACGGTTATTGACCCTTTTGTTGCTACTGCAACTATCATTCGCCTTTTCCCTCTCTCAGCTCTACTATCGACACCATCTTCTCCGCTTACACTACTGTCGACCCTACTTTCATTGTCTGCTCTGATTGTCAACCTCTTCCTCCGCTGTTGTCGACACTCACCCATGTGATCACGGAGCTTGCTAATGTTCTCTCTGAAGAACCTATTTGCCAGGCGAAAGAATCGGAAGACTTAGACCTTGACGAAAAGATTACGGGTGATAACCTTGAGAAGTCCAGTATTCTGAGTCCTCTTGAAGTCGTTCCAGATATTACGGAGTTTACTGATGTCTCTCCTAAAGACAGTACTCCGAATCTCCCCGAAGTCAACCCTATCGTCACGGAATCTGTTGTCTTTTCTGAAGACCTCCCGGATAAGCTACTGACGCGTGATATCCAACACGCCATTGAGTTAATCCCAGGAGCTAATCTTCCCGACTTGCTACACCTAGGTTGGATCCTACCAAGCAAACCGAACTTATAGGGCAAGTTGATGAGTTGTCACTAGAGGTCAACCAACCGTGCCTTGTCCCAATAGACATCCATCTTTATGAGGATAAGTTTTGGAGCTATGTAGTGACAAATGATGTCGGTCATATTAAGGATGTTACCATCTATGGTCGCGTCGTGTCCGACAACTCCATGAATGTTATTATGGGAGAATCTAGTATTATTCAGATTAACAACTTTTCCTCCCTTACGGTTCAACAAAGGGTTGCATTCCATCAAATTTTACCTGTTAGGATACCTCTTGTTCTTATTGTTAATATAACAAGTAAACTGCCACATTCATCCAAGCTGGTATCCCTATTAATTCCTTTTGATAGGGGTCGATAAGATTATGGATACAATAACTCAGATGCCTAAAACTTTTATATCCAATAAAGAGTCAAGTAACCATTAGCACGTGTTAAGGCACTAAACTAAGCTCTCAACTACTAGTGTTTTCTGAGTCTGCATCACATTTTTCACACATGTACATGATTTATACATGAGAAATCAGTAATATATTTGAAAAAAAACAACGCTAATTGTAATTTATGAACTTGCGTCAGAAAGTTATTTAAAACTTATAGCGTTGACAATTTATGATGGTTCGGATTTGTCCGAAATGGTTTGCCCGGAAACTATTAATGATTTGCATGTTGCAGTGTTAGATTTTTCAAAGCTTGAAGAAATCAAATTGCAATATTCATGTTATGTATCTTTCAAAGATTTTGAAATTAGTCATATTTTCAATGTTAGATATCCAGTGGATTGAAAGTATTTGATTTTAACCCTAACAATCCACTGGTTGTAAGCCTTCCCTGAACCATTTTTCTGAGAGTCCCCACATTTTGTTTCACTCCCAGATGTTCATTCCAATACAAGAGTGAAATGTGATAAAATTTTAGATGATTAAATTATCTAGTGTATTCTAATGATATCGGATTATTTGAAAATGAATATTATCTATTGAGTGGTGAGTTGCAGCAGCTAGACTCAGTTGTGTTGAAGCATTATGAGAGCTTTCTACACCAAACTTGACGGAGTCGAGTTTTTTTCCCACATGGGGAGAATGATGCGGACATCTGATGACATCAAAGGCGCCACAAGTTATTCGTTTTGTTGATCGGAGTCCGTATTTTTATTTATTTGAGTCAAGTATGTTTCTTTTTCATTTTAGCTTTGTATTTCTCTTTAGTCCCACAACGACTATGTGGAGAAGTTTTCAGTTTTGTAGGCTTATATTAAGGCATGAGTCCATAAAATTGTAATGAAGATTGTTTAATGAAAATTTTGAGTTTATATCTGAAAATTTAAAGATGAGACTAAGTTTGAAACTCCATTTCAAAATAGGATTTTGAGTGTGAAGTCATATCCTAGTTATCCTCTCCATTATTGTCCCCTTATCTCCTCTCTCAAATTCCAATTACAAAAATCTTATCCCAATCATTTTCTTTTTCCACAAAAAAATTACAAAGTCAAAAGGACAGAGAGAAACCCAATGTTCTCCTCCTTCACCCCCACATGAACAAACCCCACCTTCTCCTTCATTTTGCCACCAGTGAACCCAAAAAGAAAAAAATCCACAGCCAGAAAATCAAAACAAAATCCTATCCCCATTGTGATTCATCCCCCTCCCCTTCTCTGTCATGCGCTCAGCCACAAGAGCCTAACATGATCATCTTGCACAGATTCGAAGCAACGCTAGGTACATCGCCCACCACCACGCAGATCTCCTTTGGCTGTTTTCCCCCGTCGCCTAATACTCACTCTTCGATTATCCATCATCATCATCTGTCTTCTTCTCCAACTGCTGTACCCATGATCCCCTCCTCGCTCCTAGTTTAACGACGACAACCCCCAGCCAAAGGCCAACAGGCTGCCCCCGGGCTGTTGCCGCTACTGTGAAAACCAGTCAACCAGCCGACTTTCGTCTTCCTTGGTTGCCGCTGATGGTTATGCAATCCAGCGAGCCTTCGTCTGCTACAGCAACGACAGCAGCAACATCAATCGCTCAGAGATACAAGAGTCATAACAAAAGCAGTACAATATCAACCAGAGTATCTGTTACCGAGGACGTAGCTTCTCAGTAGGTAATCTTCTTATTTTCAACAAATCAGATAGTAATTGGGTTGTACCACACTTTATCTCTAAACTTTTATCATTATTGAGTCCTGTTGTCCACTACATAATTGCGAGATTGTGTGATTTTATGTAAAGCTTGTGATTTACTAATCTTGATATTGCAATTAAGATTGTTTCAATTTAACTAAGTACTCTAGTTGTTTCTTGAAACTAGATTTATCTGAACTACGACTGCAATGAATATTAAAACCCATCTGTGGCACAGCTAATTTTAAGTGATTTCCTACCGAAGATTATATTTTTGGTGAAACATTGCGACTTCAGATGTATCATTGATATACCACACTATACGGTCCTCGTTTCACATCACCATGCCTGATCATCCAAGATGCAGCTGTCGATGAACAGCCGAAGGTTTTGAGAGAGGGGATGCAAGGTACATGGGAAATTACTTTATGATATTTTCCAGTTAGGATCTATTAGTCCAGTATGTGACTCGGACAAGTTTGAAATTGTCTTTGCCTTCACATCAACTTTGCCATGCAGAAGGGTTACTCCTATATGCTATCCTTCACGGTTTCTGACATAAACAGCACAGTGACAAATTAATGGCATTATGAGCAGAGCTGGATGGTCCCATTAAATATGAAATCCATGGAAAGGTAAATATTCTTCATATGTTTTCATTTTAAAATACATGCAAGAGACCCTAAGTTTTAAGGAGGTTTCACTAATGGTACAGGTTGCAGCCTTGCGTTGCATTGATGGACACATGTTGGGTCTCTATGAACCTGCATGAAGAACGGCATGTTCGAGTTCAGATCCAGGATGAAAGCCGTGTTGCAAAGTCGAACCTTCAATGGTTATGATTTCATTCTTTCTAGTGAGGACATTTGTTGTGGTCCCTGCATTTTAGAATATAGGAAGTACCAAAAGGACTTCTCCGTTCTATTGGTTGCCTTGAAATGTCGACAATCTTTTGTCATCCTGATCAATCAGGCAGTGCACAGAGTGTATAATGTGAAGCCTGAAATCTTAGCCAATGAAATTTATGAGCTACTTGATTGTAGATTGAATGACAGAACCAACCAAGAATGTTTCAGGAAGGGTACAAACTTGGATACCTGTCATGTAGATGGGGTATTCTTTGTTATCACAATCTCCATGAAGATTGATTACATTTTCTTTGGACTTTGCTGGAAGTAGAGCTGCTCTTCTTTGCCTGCTGATAGAGCTCCCATTTTGTATCTTTATTGCAATATATTGACATGAATTTCATGTGATTTTCATTTTTTTTCATATACTTCTTATCTGCATTGCACACAGATTATGGCTATTCTTTTTTGTTATTGTTGCAGTTTCTATTTTTGTTGTATATTGTTCACCAGCTGTCCTTCAAGGTGGAGATGCATGTTTGGATGGAAGAATGGTGTCACTCCAGCTTCATGAATGGAAAACCAGTTGCCAGATGCAGTTTCTACATTCAATATCTTCCGGCCTCTCAATCTACCAGATTTTAGCTGTGTCCTACAGAAGCATTGGACAACTGAATTGGCTGGATGGAAGAGACAATGGCACCATCAGTAAGTTGTTGTCTTGATGATCTTTTGTAAGTAAAGGCAGAATGCTCTCACATTCAGAGCATCTGAGAGGTCAGTTGCTTCCAGTATATCTCGTGATAAAAAGTTCCGCCCAATTCCGTCTGGCGATATTTCCTCATTGGATGGTGGTACTGCATTTAGTGTAAATGCCTAACAAGACGTGTTTAATTTCATATGCCCATCCATGAAATATTTACAGATGAAAGAAAGATTCCTTATCTTATTATCTCATGGTTGTTAAAACCAAATGTGCAGCTTGGTAGCTCTCCTGCGTAGGTGTAAGCGGTGAATGACAGCAACTTGGAAGTGCTACCCTCACCAAATACCTGCAGCACACAAAGAAAATGGTTCTGTAAGTTGTCATATAGTGTAGTAACTATAGAGTTGTCATCTTATAGTTACTAATTACGTGTGTTCGGCTAAAGCCACATTCCCATCTTCATTATGTGTAAGGGTGGCCATTGAATCATTTACAACGAGAACATCTGAACAGTCCTCACTGGCTGCTGCGTTTGCTTGGGGAGTCACCTGTGCATTTGGGATAAATGGGAGTATTTCCTTTCTGAGGTTAACCAATATTAGCTGCTCAAAAGCATCACTTGAGTTGAGACTTATTTCTCTATGATGAGCTCAAGCTGAGGAATTGCAAGTATACTAGTGTAAGAAAAAAGAAGGAAGAGCATACTGACCTTGAGAGCTGAAACACCACTCCCTTGTGCAGTTCCCAAAAGTTCATCCCAGTAACGTGGAAGCCTCTGCTTGTTTGTGTTGCAGAGTGTGTCAATGAGTGGTTTGGCTTGTGAGTTGCGGGCGAAGGGAAGTAGCTGGTGTTGAAGTATGAGATCAGTGGTCACCCTGCTCCTTAACAGATTGGAGAATCTCTGTCCTATGAGGAAACCAATCTGGTAGGGTTCGTCGCAAGGGCAGACATCAAAGATCTCTATCATCTTCTTGCTTGGATCAGCTGTCTTCCTCAGAGGCCTGGAAAGGGGACCTTGGTGTCCAAAGACAGGCAGCCTTATCCTCAGGTTTGTCTCAACATGTAATAATTGTTGTCCGTTTTATGTCATTGTAGTTGAATATTGCATAAAACAAATGAAACAGGCATAAACATAAATTTGAATGAGACAAACCCCATTCTGCTATCTATCTATATTACTATTATTCATTGCACCTTGGCTTTTACACCAAGTTATGCAGCAATGATCCATCCTTCGTTTGCTAACCCTTGTCCAAGATTTTAAATTTTGGAGAAGCTCATTTCCTCTCTCTGTGTCAGTGGTCAATATTTTTTGTGGAGAACTCCTTTAATTGGGCTTGGGCTACAAAATTGAAAAACAATATGGTCAGCAGAGGAGGGATCAGTCCACTTTGTTTCTAAAAGAAATTTATGTTTCTAATGATGAGTAAGAAGACAAGAGGAAAGAGAGATGGCAAAGTGTAGAGGTCAAATCTGATCTCACAAGATGATGACATATGTCCAAGCAAACAGAAGTTTCTGTCAACCCAGAGCCATTTTAGAAGCTGCTTTTTGTCACGAAGACACTTCCACCAGGATAGTTCCGATGCTCTCAACCATTCCGGAGTTCTCTCCTTTAGGAGACTTCAGTCCGCACAAGATAACCTCGGCAATAGATTATTCTTGCTCTCAGCCTTCAATTATATAACGACAACAGATCATCCCTGATTTTCGCTGACATTTTCGCAGCCTAATCTTCCTTCACGTTCATAACGCGAAACGCTCTCCAGTCTGGCAGTTATGAACAGAGGCGAGATTCTCATGCAATCCTAACAATCAAGGGCCAACAATTACGATCGTTACAACAAATTTACACTTACAGATCATGCGTTTACGAGGATCACGCCCGTGCCATCCGCCCTCATGCATGCTGCAGATCATATCAAGTATTAAATGGACTTTCTCCTTCATTGAGAAGGAGTGACACCATTTTTTTTTGGACAAGGAAAAACCCAGCACTAAGACTCTCGCACACAATCTCTGTAAATTCTGTAACCAGTAAATTATAGGGGATTTTTTCCCTCCTTTTGATTTTTTTTTTCTGATTTGAGTTTTCATGTAAAAAAATCCTGTGTCTCTTTTGTATTGTGTATTTTTTCCTGTCACAATGATAATCCCCGCTCAACTCTACTCTTGCTTGTGGTGAGGATCGATCGTCCAACTGCTTGCGGCGGAAAATCTCTAAAGCACAAAGAAACTAGGATATAAATTAAAACAGGTTCAATATAAAATATTTATGTTTCTAATTCATGTGTCGATTTAATTATATTTATAGACTGTAATATAATTAAATTAAAGTGTGATCGTAATCTTATTCGTTCCATTACCTGTATGTTGGTTGGATTTCTATTTTGACTTGCATGAATATATGTTTTTAATTTTCTATTCAATCCTTCACTTTTTATAGCATCCAAACTGCAGAGAAGAAAACGTGCTGTGTGTTCTTCCACTCACTTTTACTTAGAACCAACCACCTACACAATTGAGGAGAAGCCAAAAGAAGACTAAAGATTGACATTATTCACTTTTTATTACCTTTGAAATTTAAAAAGAAAGAAGTTCGATACTCTTTGACTTGCATCAACCCATCATCAGCAACCACCTCCAACTATGTGCAAAGTTGCTCCCTTTTTGTCTCCTCATTGTGCTAAATAACGCGCGGTTGGTATTAATGCTTGTCGACTCGGGAAAAGGAGAAGGAGAAAGAAAATTCTCTTTAAATAAATTAGAAAAAGATGATCGAAATAAACTAAGAATGTCAATCATCCTCACTAGCAAACTTTGAGCTTTCGTGGTCCATATAACTAACTAGATTTTTGGCACGTGCGGCACGTGTTAATAGAAATAATCAGTATTTTGATAGAAAGAAATTTAAATAAATTTTTTTTATATGAGATTAAAATATTAAATACTTATATTCTCAATATAAAATTTATAGAATTCATAATTGAGTAGTCAAATACTTAATTAAATAATTTTTAATTTGAATGATGTAATAAAAGTTACATGAATACAATTGAAAGTCAACAAAAAGTTAAGTGTATATAATAATAACAATCAATGTGTGACATAGAGCTTAATGTATTAGCTGTGAACTTTTAACCTTTTTTATCTGTTAAAGAATATAAAGAGACATGAGAGCGGATTTGAGACGGCTATTGGAACTCAAAAGTTTGCATTATACAGTAAAAGATTCTCTCTTCTTGTTTGCTACTCATACTTGATTGATCTGTCCTGATAATTATTCAGGCCAAAGCATTCTCATTTAGCACCTCTCAGGTTACTGGCTAAACGTTGATGGTGCTCTTTATTAAGCACACACTAGTGTTCTTCCTATTCAAAATGCCAACACTATTATACACCCAGTCGGTGTTGAGTTCTATTTTTAATTAAGGAACCTATCAATTCTATGCACTTAATATAATTTTAGAGATCCTGGCCCCCGACCAACTTTGCTAAAGTTTTCTTTTGCAAACAAAACTTATATAAATTATCATGGAGTAATTGTTTGACTATAAAAGTAGGGAAATTTTTGGCATATGCAATCTATCCGTATGACACCTATACATGCTGGTTCTCAATTCTCATGAGAGTGGTGCTAATTTTAGATTTTTGAAACGGATGAGAAGAGGAAAGAAAGAGGAAAAAAGTAAAATTAATTCCTTTTATTTCACAATCCTTTGGCTGGGATAAATATCTCACCCATGATGATTAAGGAGGTTTCATGTATTTTCATTCCCTAAACTTTCATGTTTTCTCCTGTAATTCAGCATCCAAAGATAAATAATTACGTGACTGATGAACTTGTCTTTTCTTTGTTAACAGAAAATTAGTTCTGGTTGTTTAATTACTTTTAGAACTAGTGCTAGCTGATAATGAAAACATATGAAACATTGTTTCTTATTCAACTTCAACCAAAATTGAAAACCAAAGACAGAAGCAATTGTTTTTTATTCAACAATATTAATTATTAATCAAATTAAGGTTTCACAAAAGCATTCTAGAAAGAGAGAAGTTGTTAATTTTCTCATGTTCATAATCTGTCTTTTCTTCACCTTTGAAGCTGGATGATTTGTCTCCATTGCAGACCAAGGCATAGATGCCGCAAACTCAAGTCAATAAACACACACACGTGGCAAAACTCCATATTTTCCAAACCCCAATTTAAACCCGCAGATTGAATAAATTAATACTAATATCGAATATATAGGGTATAATAATTAGGGTTTTGCTTCAGGTTTTTCGGCCGCAACCTACCTAAGCCGGAGCCCATTTCAGATGTGCCTATCAACAAACGTTACTAATTGAGATGAAACTTTAATAACTATAGAATTAATTAAGAGATTAAAGTGGGTTTTCACATCTTTGACTCGCGAAAAGGAGGGAAAGTTTAGTAGATAATGATACTCACTGTCTTCTAATCAATCACTTGCACATGTTTAGCTGCCCACTTAATTCTCACCTGAAACAATATAAATAAGAGGTTATAGGACATAGATTTCTTAAAAAAAAATTGAAATTGGTATTAGTCCCTGCCAACTTTATATTTGAATATTAGTCCACTGGAATTTGAGACTAACTTGAAAAGAATTCTCATGTTAATTTTCTCATCTAAATCTGATTATTATTTTTTCTTTTTTTTAAGGAGAAATCTGTATCCATGAAAGTTCTGGTTTACAAACATATCAAGCTCTACATGAAGAGTTTTTTTTTTTTTGGTTGTTGTTGGGAATCTGACATTAATGTACAGTTATTATCGATCATGATTAACCATATGCATACAATAGTTTTTTGTGTCCTTGACTTCATCCCACAAACCCCGCCTACCTCTTTACTCAATATTTTCTTCCTCTGAACCTGTCTTTTAAACAAAGAAGCGCCTGAACGAAGGACTCTCTATAACAAAGCTGGCCTTTAGTGGCACATTTTTTTGACATTTTTACAGAATGTCAGTTGTGCCTCACTATAGACCAATGTTAAACAAAGAACGCATCTAATTTAGAACAAAGTGAGCGTGTCAGAATTAAGTATGACTTTATAGAGAGGACCAAAATATAAAGCCCTCAATTAATCAGACCCCTGGATGTCGACAAGTCTAGTTTGATTGGCATTATTTAATTGAGAAATACTTTTCTTACCCGTTTACACATTACCCGCATGTGTACCCAACTAGTGTGGCATCTTACTTGACATTAATTTGCCACCTAGGATGAACCTGTGTTTACTAGAAACAAAATAAATAAAAGCTTCTCCGACTTCTCTGCAAACATCTCCAAACTTCTTTCGCCTTTGTTTTGTTTCTAAGAAAGACAGGTCCATACATCCTAGGTGGTAAATTAATGCCCGGTAAGATGCCACATCAGTTGGGTACGCATGCGGGTAAGGTGTAAACAAGTCCTGTCAAAAGTAATATTTTCGACCTAGCTTGCTTCCAATGGGAATTCATTCTCACAAGTCATATATCCAACGGCCATCATTCACGTGGTTTAAACACAATTATTTCAAACCTAGCCATCTAGCTACCTCTCTCACCTAAAGTTTTATCAATAATAATATAAACCTATAATTAGAATTAAAAAGGTTATCAAGTACCAACACAGCCCCACTTAACATTCCATTTCCAAGTAATTTAAAGTATGAAGAGATAATTAAGACAGCGGGAGGGGATTAGTCGCCAAAGCATCCCATATTCCAATCCTATCCCAGCCTTTTGGGGCAACCCGTGTTGGTTGCACACGTGAGCCAGTGGAGCAGTGACACGTAGAAAATTATTCCCCATTAATGGCAGATTGAGTGACTACTTAATTTAGATTAATTAAGCAAAATGGAAAGTGGCAGTTGGTTTCTTAAAAGGTTGTGCAAAGTGAAGTCATCCAAGTGGTACATAACGGGAAAGGGAAGCTAATAGCCGTCGGAAAAGGAACGCACAGAGAGGAAATTTTTCTTTTTTCTTTGAGGGTACGAATGCATAGAGAGTTGCGAAAAGCTTTTTTTTATTGTTGGTCTGGGGCGCCCGGGGGGAGGGGGGCGGAAAAGGCTTTACAGAAAACAACACTCCCAGTCTCATCCATGTCCATCAAGCAGACCAAGGAGATTCTAAATGACAAAAGGGAGGGAACAACTAAGCCGTGAGTGGCACGTGCATGACAGTGTAAGGTCCTGTCATTAGGGTTAGGGTTTTCCCAGTGCGGTTGCTGTAGAGCTCAATGACCTATTTCAGGCTTTCAGCTCAATCAAGCCGAACCTACTCATGTACGCATGCATCACAAAACTAATATTATCAATAGTAACCAGTGCCTTCACAATTGGAGAAGAGAGTGACACTCTAATTCACTGCAACCCCTGTTGCTCTCTTTCTAATCACTAAAGAAGTTTCCAACAACACACACTGAAACACGCAGAAGATGACTAATTATCCTTAATAAATGCCTGTCAGAATAACGAGCAGAAGTCTGTATGATGCTCAACTCAAGCATCACAACAGGAAAACGAAGAAAGAAGCCTCATATACAAAACGACAAGATAGCTTTAATATTGATCGGACTGATAGTGCCTTTCAAAGAGAGATCTTTCCAGGATATGCATGCCATTGTGCCATCCATAGGCTTCCAACAAGAATAGTTTTGTATTCTTTAAAACCACAAGAACATACTCACAGAGGCTGTTTGGATTAAAAAAAAAAAAAAGACGAAAAAAAAAAAAAAGGTCATTTCTCCCCTCCTCTCTATTTCAAACACTGAAAAAAAAAATTCACACAAATAAAATATAACACAAATATAAAACATTCCAATTATACTCCATTTTTTTTAAATTAATTTTTATTTTAATATTTTTTTCATTCACTTACCCGTTACCATCCAAACAAATACCCAAAAAAATCTAATATTTTCCTAATCACACTTCTCAACAACATCCAAACACCCTAAAACCTACTAACCAATTCTCAAATTCTAAAAAAAACCTACTACTACCCCACTCACTTCCACCTCCAGCCAAACAGCCCCATAACTGCTGACTCTTCCATGAGAAAATTTATAAGGGCATTGATATTAATTAATGCAAAGAAAACCAACAATAGAGATCCTAAAAGACAATAATAACAAATATATGTAACATGAACTACGTCTGCGCCTAATGGCCAACAGAAATATGTCTATAAACAAAATTTTCCGGTTTTTTCCTCCTACACAAACAGGCCTCTCATACACCAAAAATTGCCATAATCATGTCTGGTTGTCTGCTTCATGGATCGTTGTCATTTGAGCTTACTATCTAGTTCTGTGGAGGAATCAAATGTCCATTACAGTGACACGGTGATAAAACCTTTGCAGTCAGCATAAATCTCACAAGGCTCCGGCCACTTCTGCAAAAAGAAAAAGTGACAAACATCTCTCTTAAGAGGCTTATATAGAAACTGTAAAAAGAGTGTAACACAGAGACCGGAAAAGAATGCAAATATTGGAGTTCATTTCCGATCTGAATCATTTAGTACTTGGAATATGGAATTAAAGATTTGTTTGGAAACTTATACTTTTATGCATGCTAGCTGAACAAACCCTAGAAGGGTAAGCAAGACTTGAAAGCAGAAATGTAGGGTATAAATATGCAGAGATACACCAGAGACATAGGTATGACAATGCTGATAAATATGCAACCACAATGGATGGACTTTGGAGTCCAAAACAGAACAAAATTTTGATGCAGCCAAGTATAACACAAGTATAATAACACACGTATGCTAGAAATTAGAATCACTCCGTGCTTGCTACTACTATATGCGAAGAAACACCAACAGTTCCCATGTCTTCACTTGGGCAGCAACCAACAGGGTACCTCCACCAACTTTCGGTGCAGAGGAACTAGGAGACCTTGTTGCAGGAGTGAACAGAAAATATTACAAGTTAAATTCAGCTAAATCACAAAATAAATAATTGAATAAAAAAAGATTTGAGGAACACGTATTCCACTCTGAATTTTGGAATGATTTAGAGCACAAGGAAAGATGTTCCACGAATATGGACACAGTGAACACTGATCAGTGAGATATGCAAGCCCTTATTTCTAATTTTGGGATAAATTTTATGAAATCATGTGAGGCAAGTAACAAATACAGAGGTCCTAGTAATTCATGGGGATTCAGGGTTTCATCCATCTATATATGTTACCATTTGAAATTTCGAGATAGTGCTAGAAGGGGCTATTTCAAAATCTAAAACATAATATAAAAGAGAAGAAACAATTTAAGAAGAAAAAAACTTAGGGTTTCTCTAATACACAATGGGGATGCGAATATCAACAATATTTATAATGTGTAACAAATTGAAACACAAAAAGCATGAAACCCTAAATTGTTCACATCCTCCTGTTGCCTCTGAAACATTGATCAAAAGCTTCAAACAGAAGCAAACAATAAATTTCCAACAAGTGTATTCATTAAGATAGGTAGCCATGATATCTAAGGACTCATACATACACACATGCAATATAGTGGCTTTTAAGAGACAACAAGAAATTAAAAACGTCGGTATGCTTGGAGTAAGCAAGGTTATATTCATGAAATCAGCATAAATCTATATCAGATCTAAAGGATTTTTCTCCAAAAAAAACTATTAGCAATGTAAAAGAAAAAAAAAATAGATAAACTCAAAAACAAAAACCCGAGAGAGAGAGAGAGAGAGAGAGAGAGAGAGAGGACGCACAATCCATCATACCTGGAAGAGGACCTGTAAATTTTCAGGTACAAGGTATTGTTTGCAACAAATTAAATCTCCCATGCATCGTAACTTGGAGCATCATAGCAATATAGACAAAAATATACATGAAAATAGCACCAAAACAAGTTGATCTGAGAACTCAATCAGATGTAAGATGAGTCACATATATAATAATTCTTAGGGCAAATTGATTAGTGGAAAAAAGATAAAGAATAAAAGAAAGGGAAAATTGAGGAGATCTTAAAAAAGTCATTGTTAGCATGGGCAACCACGAGAGAAGGGAGCTCCCTTCAGTCCAAGCAAAGGCAGCATAGGATTTAATTTATCTCCCGCATCATTCACTCAGTTACCAAGCACATGGATCTAACTCTTTCTTCATCATCATCATCATCATCTAATTAAAATTAATCACTTGGCATTTGGATGAATGAGTCGGCAGCTAATTCAACCCTACAGCCACCCATGAGTGGACTGAAGGAAGCTCTCTTGCCAAATCCCATGCGAATCAGAGTGAAGTGTCAGTTAATCACAAGCTCTCTTGCCAAATCCCATGCGAATCAGAGTAAAGTGTTAGTTAATCACAAAAATATGTACAATCAAAATAAAGTAAATCAATATGTGTGTGTACACCAAAAATAGAAAGAAAAGAAAAACAGTAAGATCCACTTCTCTCATTGAATCAAAACCTTATGTTGTAACCAGCTACAAATCCTAGAAACTCCCGATCCAGAAAGATTTCCTGATCATGGATATGAATTAAACCATGAGCTACTATAGCGAGAGAGAGAGAGAGAGAGAGAGAGAGCCATGAGCCCAAGATCAACATATAAGCTAGCTAATGGATCAAGGCAGTTAACTTGAAAAAGAGGAGACCCATGATCAACATATAAGCCAGCTGATGGAACAAAGCAGAGAACTTCAAAGAGAGGAGAGCCCATGATCAACATATAACATAGATGGATCAAGGCAGAGAACTTGAAAGAGAGGTAAAAACAAACAGAAGAAAAGTGAAGGAATAACTAAAAGGGAAATAAGAAAACCCTAGTTTTGAGATGAAGAAATAAAAGAGATGAACAGTCGCAAAGATCAGATGGAATTTTCAACAGGCCCCTCTCTCGATCTGCAGATTCTGCACGATAAATGGGTTGTGGAACACAGATAGAAGGAGCTTTAAATAGTACATAAATAAGCGGGCATCACATCATGCAACGCTAAAATATTGCTTAAGCTTTGGGCCTCTTTGCTAATGGGGTCCTTAAAATATATTACTACGGTTACTCTCAAAATATATACTATATTACTACTATGTGACATGAATTTTATTCCTAATCTTTGTTAATTCACTTTATTCACCTGACCCCTCCTCATCATCTTCTTTTTACCTGGTTTGCTGCAAATGGAAAAATAGAGATGTAAAAGTGACAACATTAAATGTATTGAAAAATAAAAAAATAGGGATGTAAAAAATATTAAATATTATAATATTATTTAAAACATAAATATTAAAATATTAAATATTAAATAATTTGTAACAATATTTAAAATTAAATTAATTTTAAAAAATATTAATCATGATGTGAAATATTAATATTCTAATATGAAATATTTAAAATTTTATTGTACACCCTACAAGTCAGGGTGTCAAATGAGCCGCACCGGCACGGCCCGACCCACGAAGCGACCCCGGCCAGACCGGCCCGGGTCCGGGTAAAGGGTGGGCCGACCCTGTGTCCGCCCAAGGCGACCAACGGCCCGGCGCGCATAACCCAATGGCTATAATAGCCGTTAGGGGCCGGCTAAGCCCGATCTGGCCCTGCCCAGCTAACCCAACGGCTATTAGCCGTTGGGCGTGGGGGAGGGGTTTTCTGTAAATTTTTTTTTCAGAAACCCCCAATTCAATCCCAACTGCTGTTATAGCCGTTGAGGGATATTTGCAATTTTTTTTGCAAATACCCCCAGCGGGCATCAACTTATCCTATGATTTCCATCATGGCACGTGATTTACTAACTCCTCCAGCAACTACAGTAGCTTCAGAGTCTGCTTTTAGTACAGTGGTCGAGTGCTGACTAATACGAGGAACCGTCTGACGTGGAATGCGATCGAGATGGCCATATGCAAGAAGGATTAGCCGGATGCGAAAAAGAGAAGTCAAAATAAAACAATTGATGATATCATCGATGATTCTCCAAAAGACTCGAGGAAATAAATGAAGACTTGTATTTTTTATTTATGACTTGTAAAATGTCTGAAGATTGAAGACTTGCATTTTTTATTTATTAATGATAAAATTTTAAAAAATAATTTATACTTCAATTGTATTTGTATTTATTATCCATTATATTGGATCATTAATAAAAAAATTATATTTTCATTTCACACCTTGTAATTTCCTTTGGTAATTTTTTCACAACTTGAATAAGTAATTTTTTTTATTTTTTTTAGATTTTTTAGAATTTTTTTTTTAGATTTTTAGAAATTTTTAACAGGTTTTTATTTTTTCCCCTTAAAAGGAGCAGGCCGGCCGGCCTGGGTCTGACCTTCCGGGTCACCTGGGTCATGGGCCGGACCCGAGTTCCATAACCGGGACCCGGGACCGAACCAGGCTTGCCCACTTGGCATCTTGACCTACAAGTGGGAAAATGAAAATGTAAAAGTGAGATATGAGATTGGAAAAAGGTGCAAGTGGGATGCAAATCTCACTTGCACTTTTACCGTCAAAACAAATGGTGAAAGTAGAAAAAAAAAAAGATTTTCCCATTTGCACATTTTCCTCCCTTTTCCTCAAAACAAACACGCCCTACCTTACTTATTTTTCTCGCTCCATTGGTTGTATACAAATGCATAATATTAGATAAGAAAGATGATATAATTAGATACATGAGAACCAAATCAACTTTTGATTAATTGAAAGAACACCAATGAGTAATAATTGCCTAAAACCAAATGGGTAGACATCCCGGGAGTAAGCAGAAACCCAAAGTTTGTACAAGAGTATCTGCACGAGATGTTAGTACCACACGAGCATGCATATAAACATGATAATATCTAGGCTACCGTGGAGTGGTGAAGCCGGGATGCTGAGTAGAGAGCCCGGAAGCTAAACGACCGCGAAGGATCGGCCGCACATGGTGTAAGCAGTAAAAAAAACATCACAAATATGGCATATGTACAAAAAATAAAGTACCCTAGTACAACCATTTGCCACAGGCATAATACATGCACACTATTGGGCACTCGGCCGCATATTAATACAAGGGTACCGCCCAATACAAAATACGAATACAAACTCAAATACAAAACAAAATACAAGTCGACCCGACGAAACGAGAAACCCAAAACGAGGTACCGCCTAAATCTTCGGAAAAGTCACGAAGTCCCGAAGTCTCAAAACATGCGCACGCCGCCAATATTTATATTTAAAACATATATATGTATATTTAGAAAGAGAAAATAAAAGAGAGGATAGAGAATCAAAACAGGGGGAGAGAGAGAGAGAGAAAGCAAGAAAGAGAGAAAGAGTTCTAGAGAGAGAAAGAAAGAGAGAGCTAGAGAGAGAAAGATCTAGAGAGTGAAAGAGAGAAAGCTAGATAGAGAAAAAATTTAGAGAGATAAAGAGAAAGAGAGCTAGAAAGAAACAAATTAAAGAGAGAAACAGATGAGAGAGAGAGAACTGGAGAGAGAGAGAGAGACAGATGAGAGAGAGAACTGGAGAGAGAGAGATAGATGAGAGGGGGCTCTGCCCCCTCTCTGCTCACACACCGAGCCCCCGGGGGGCCTACGCCTGGCCGTGGGCCGGGGGGCGCCGAGGGGCGCCGTGTAACACCCCGAATTTTTAAACGCTGATTTAAAATATAATCTCAAATTATTATGTTAATTGAATGTGTAATGAATTTTAACTTAATTTTGGGAATGTCTAGTGACATATATGAATATGCCTATACCATGATTATTATGTGACATGTATTTCAATAAGATGAAATACTAGTATTATACTTGAAATGCATGTATTTATCAAGAATATGCATAAATGGCAATTTTATGTATATTATATTTTAGTGGAGGGAGTAGGTTTGCATGAGAAGAAAGATCAATGGCCAAGATCTTCTTGATTTGGGGGAGTGACACTTGGATGGAAGGGAGGAGGCAAACTTGTAATACTTTGGGGGTTTGACTCTTGAAAGAGTCAAGAGACCTTTTATGTCTTCATCTTCATTCTTGAGAGGTTTCTTCATGGAGAAGAAACCCTAGAACCCAAATAAAAAAATCCCATCTTGATCTCAAGCACTCTATTTCTCTCCCTCTCTTTTCCTCTCTACTCTTTCTCTCCCTCTCTCCCCTTGGGCTCGGATCCGCGCACGCGCAGGCCAAGGACGGCCGGCCGGGCGGCGGCCGGCCGGGGCGGCCGGCCAAGCGGCGGTTGGGCGGCGGCGGCCGGCTAGGGCGGCCGGAAGTTGGAATTCGTAGAAGGTGAGTGGGTTTCTCCTTGTTCTCCCTCAATTTTACCTTTTGGTGAAGCCCTAAATTTGGATCTATGGATTGAATGGAAATTTTTCCTTGAGTTATACATGCAATATCCTTTGAAATTTCATTGCTTTTTAAGGTAGGAATTGGTAAAAATTTGATCTTGATATATATTGAATTAATTCCACTATACAAAATTGATGGGTAAGGAGGTTGTATAATAAAATATGTCATGTAGAGATGGGGCTTATACATTTTCAGATTTGGTGTAAGTCTTAAACCTAGAATTCTTAACCTTATATTTTAAGTTAATGGTGATGAAGCTCTCATTGAGAGTTGTGGGACTAATGTTTGAGCAATTATGTTCTTCCTTAAATTGGAATAAAATGCTCCATAGAATCATCGGACTAATACATGATGAACTTGCTAGGTATTGCTAATTCTTATTTTAAAGTAGAACTTTTCTTGTGATTATGGAATAACTTGCTAGTGAGAAATTGTGTAGTTGCTAATTCTCATTTTTAAAATAGAACTTTTCTTGTGATTAAAGTATGTTTATCAAGAAACATACTCTCTTGTGTTATGTATGTGATCATGTCTTATGAAATATAGGGTTGGTATTGGTTATCTTTAAATAGGCAAGGATAAGTCGAAAATTTGAATGTCATTATAGTAAAAGTTTGTGTATCGATCAAAGTATTATTAGAAGATAAGATAAATCTTAAAAGTCAAATTGGTATCATAAATCCGAGGATCGTTGTAAATTGGGGAGATCAAGTTAAAGATCTCTCCTAACCATTGGTGTATATTGAGCTTCTTGAAGTTCCTTACAGTTGGGATGGTTGAGCATCTTGTCTTTCTTATGTGGTAACCACTAAGGCAAATCAAAATTTAATCTTGGCCATGTTAGTGAGATATAAAGAAAATCTTTACGATATAGGTTAAACTATGAAGTTGGAGGTGACTTAAAAAGGGGTTTGTGATCAATCATGTAGTGATTGAACTATGAATGCACTTATAAAAATTTCTCGTGATCAAAAAAAAAAAAAAATCTAAATACCTAAGTTTATACCTTCCTCATGATCTAATTTAGATGAGGAAATAAGAGGAAAAGTGGAAAAATTGTGTAGTTCAAAGCACTTTGTAATAATAATACAAATATGTTAAAGTCTGTCCAAATCTGAAATCAGAATCTTGGGTTTCTTTCGTAAGGATATTTAATGAGAAATAGGTCATGTGATATACCGTTGGAAAGCTAATCGAGTCTACTTTCCAACCGCGCTTACGATGTCCTAATCAAATGTCTGTGCTGAAAATTATCACTGGAACATGATAACTTGTCGAAAGTACAAAGTTGCAGAATTTTAGATGTCTAAATGACTTTCTGTTTATTTCAACTGTTCGTGCGACTTAAGTGGGTCATATAATATATTGCTAGAAAGATCAGTAAATCTAAAGGTTAATGGAAATCCTCGTGTCTCATTCTAATATCAAAAGTAGTAGTTACGATAAATCATCTTCGATCTTTAGGGAGGTCAGATCCGAGGAAACGTATTTAGATAGGATCTATGGGAAAGCTATTGGAATATATATATATATATGTAGGCATGTTGTGCTGAGTTAGAACTAAACACCGTTCTTCAGTAACACATGTTATGAACACAGGTGTGTCACACTCTTTTATTTAAATGCTGACCCCTTTAAAATAATATCTCATAACGAGGCTGCAGGTACACTCAGTGCGCGGGTGATTATCCTCAGACTCTGATTTCTTTAATTTTATCAAAAATAAGGAATTATTGCGTTATGGACTCCAAAAGATATTTTTCATCCTAATACATGATTTCTTCGGTGGCCTAGTAACTGGACTGTGAATAGAGTATTTATTGGCACATAGTCGGTAGAAATCTCTGAAGCACCGAAAGTTAATGGTAAGAATGATAGACCGATCAATTGTAATTCACTGATATGGTCAGGTTAACGGCCAACACTAAATTGTATGGACAATAGACTAATAGATGAGTGAACATGATTACTAATTGAAAGAAAAGATTTTCTTATTGTAACATTAAAGATTGGGAAGTTAGGGTGATGGGATTGACAATATCGAGTTCAGTACCGACAGGAATCCAATGAGTCTCAACTTACCCATCCATTTAGCCAGGATGTTTGTGCAAATAATACTTTTGCATACGGATAGTATGTGCCCATAAGGTAACCGAACTTGTGAGATACTTGAAATAAACACTTTCAGTTGTACGTGTTATATCTTCTCAATACTTATTGAATTCCCTTCTCTTTTGAATATAATGAATGTTTTGAAATCTCGTATATGAAGATTTGAAAGTGAGAAATATGGGTATGTGGCATATGTACATATGTACTATCTGGTCGTTATGCAAGTGTGAACCATGTGAACATGGTCGTTCCTCTGTTCAAATACATTTAGAGCATCACATAGAAAGCACCCATATTATATATCTTCACACATACACCATGTTACAAGAATAAAGGGATAGTAAGGCAGGCTCAGAACTGAATACAATCTTGTATAATAAGTGTTGCATTTAATGTAGAAGTTTGAAACATGGTGTACAAGGGCATTGGCATGTGTCTCACTGAATAGAAATCATTATGATTGACATGTATATGATGGGCGTATATCACTTGATTTAAGTGCTTAAAATACCTGTGTGACATGTTTTGATTAAGCAAATTGTGTGTATATTCCTATAAGCATACAGTCTAACGAATAAACATTAACTGAGAGTATGTTTGTTTTTATTTAAGAAATGGTATGCATGATGTATGAATCTTATGGAATTGGATGCACTGATATGGTGCTGTTATGTATATACACATTGTGTTACGGAGGAAGGGACCCGTATGGCACGGGCGGAGTGCGAAGACGGTGCTATATATATCGTGTTGGGAGGAAGGGACCCGTATGGCACGGGCGGAGTGCGAAGACGGTGCTATATATATCGTGTTCGGAGGAAGGGACCCGTATGGCACGGGCGGAGTGCGAAGACGGTGCTATATGTCGTGTTGGGAGGAAGGGACCTGTATGGCACAGGCGGAGTGCGAAGACGGTGCTATGATATACATATAATTGTATCCTTACATATGATTGAGAATGAAAGGTTATGGTGATGCAAATGTGTGTGTGTGTGACACTAGGGGTATGTTGGATGTGTTATCATATATGACAATGAAATCATCAGAATACAAATTTAGTTGATTGAAATGAGTACCATATATTGGGTGAAAGTGTGCATGTGAACCAGTTCATTACTTGAAGTGTGATGCGTTATTGCATTATGAGAAATATGATATGATTATATGTTATATAATTATGGCTTGCGACGTAAGGGTTATTTGAATGCATAAGCTAGGTTTATGGCATAACTCTGGTGGTTGGTGTATTATAGCGTGGAATACAAAGCACGTGAGTAATACACACTATGTATACATAAGACGAGAAAGTTTATTTATGTAACTCATAGACGTTATCACACATACAGATAAAAAATTCATGAAAGAAATTGAGGAGTACGATCATAAGAGTTTGATCGTCCTCAGAAAGTTTAGAGACTGGAGTATTGATTATTAAACTATCGGATGCCTCCGATTCTTTGTTTTCTTACTGTTTCAAATTTCTCTTATTGCGTGAATGTTCATACTATCGTTGAGATATTATCTTTTCTTGAATTATTCCTACCTCACTCACTGAGCTGTCGAGCTCACCCTCCCACAGACTGATATATTGCAGGTTGCTTGGAGGCAGAGGTCAGGGCTATGCTGTGCAGGGTTCGTTCTGAATCAATCCAACTCCTGTATTTTTGGAACACTTGGGTTTGTGAATGATACATGTGGGTCTTGGGATAGACCATTAATCTTATATATACATATATATGGAGAACCTTGTAGTAGTTTCATTTCAAATGGACATTCGAGATATCTTGTATTGGGTTGTAGTAATAAGAAGTGTATTTTTTCAACATGATGCCATGTGAAGTTGAAAGTTATCATTTCTGAGACTCTATGGATGAATAGAAAGAAACTCTAGAATTCATATTGATATGTTTCTTCATAAGTAGGCGATGTCAAGCCGAAACACTTTCAGGATTGTGTGGATGAATTTGAATTTAGTTATATGGTTGGATTGAGAATAAGTAGGCTGATGTTAGCCGAAATCATTATATTTGTATTGGATATCATATCCGACCAGTAATTACAAAGGAGGTGCTGCTGAAATTTTTAAGATATTGGAAATGATTGTTATAATCGGACGGTGTAAGTAAATTGAGGTTTTATTATACTGGGACCGTTACACGCCGGCCACCGGTGGCCGGCGGTGGTGCCGGCCAACTGAAGGAGGAGGTGGGTGAGGGAGAATGGAGTGGATGATGTTAATGATGATGGTGGATTTGGTGATTTGGTGATGCATTTGGTATAGATGATGGAGGTGATGGTGAAATTAAGTGGAGTAGAAGGAGGAGGAGTAAGGGTTGTAATTGAGGAGGAGGAGGTGGTGATTTGGTGGTAATGGTGAGATGATTTTAGAGATGATGAAACCGGAGATGATGGTGGTGATGGAAATAAGAGGTGGTGGATAAAGGAATTTGAGAGAGGAAGAAGATGGGGTGATGGTGGTGGTTCGCCAGCCGAGGGGGCTCCCCGGAGGAGGGCGGCGGCACTAGGCTTGGGGTTTCGTCGCCCAAGTGGAGAAGAAAAGGGGATGGGGGAGAAGGAGAAGAAAAAGAAATGAAAAAATGAAAGAAAAAAAAAAGAGACAATGAAAGAAGGTGATGGGAGGGGTTTGATGGGGCCCGGACTCATGTGGGGGTGAGGGCGGCAGGTGATGATGGGGGGAAGAAAAGGAAAAAAAAAGAAAGAAAGAAAGAAATGAGAAGATTCCAAAAATATTATTATTATTATAATATCGAAAAATATCGGCTGTTTCAAAAAAATTCTCAAAAATACCAAGAGGTAGAAAACATCACCCTGAGGAATAATATGAAATCGATTTTTAGAAATAAAATCCCGTAAAAACTCTGGATTGACCGACACCATATCCGGCATAGTTTTGATAAATTCAGAAAAACCTCTAAATATACATTAAGTTAGAAAATGTGATTCTAAGAAATAATATAAAGCAGATTTTAGAAATTCAACTCTATTTATAAATTAAAAATCCTATAATCGACCAGCAATACTAGTCGATACCGATTTTAAAGATTTTACAATTTAATTCTGAAAATTTTCAGAAATTCCGAAAAATCTAAAATATTGAAAAATGATGTTTGAAAATAAAATCGGTCAAATCTAACTATCAAAAGATCAAATCGAGCAATAGACTAGATCAGGTCCCTGGTTCAGATTAGGGTTGACTCCAAGTCCACAAATCCGGATCCAATGCAAAATGGTCGCATAAATATTCATAAAATAAAAACAAATACTGTAAGTAAATTGAAAAGTACGATCGAGAATCTGAATACGTAACTAAGTACGTATTCTGAGAACGGGAAGTTACATTCTATCCATCTTACAAAAATTTCGTCCTCAAAATTTCGATAAGGGGGAAGACGAACACAGGAAAGAAAGGAATGAGGATTATACCAATTATGATATGATAACTTGTAAGTCACCTAGAGGGGGGTGAATAGGTGACAAGCTAATCTAATACAAAACTAATACGGAATTAAAAACTAATTATCCAACTTAAAAACTATTAGGCTAACACACAACGTATAACCAAAGAGTGTTGGTGAATTCCCAGTGAAGGGCTCTGGACTATCTCCTCAAGATTCCTCTAGATTAAGAGTTGAGGTGCCACTATGGCTCTCTTGGTTGAATACAAGTGTGAGCAAACAATCCCAAGCATATATCAATTAAGCACAAGGAATATCAAGCAAGTAAAAGATATAAATAATAGCATATACAAGATATAAAGACAAGTGAGACAGAGAGAGATATGAGCAATCGCAAATACGGGAGATTTGTTTCGAGATTCAAGCACACTTGCTCTATGTCCCCACCTTCAACAATATGAAGGATTTCCACTATAACGATTCTGCAAGATCACTTGGTGCCGCAATACCTACAATGAGCTCCCTCAATAACTCTTAGACTCACAAGTCCCTCACTTGCTCCCACAAGAACAACACACGCAAGCACACTAGCTTGTCGAGACCGCACCTCTATACCGAGCTTCCACAAGAACTCGTCACAACGCGGACCCACAAGTTCACCATCTTAAATATAAAAATGAAAACTTGGTGATCTCTACACTTTGATCACCAAAAACACTCTCACAACAAATAATCCCTGGACGATAAATATAGCAATGGAAAGCTCAAGTTTGTGTGAGAAAACAAGATAGATTGAGTGATAGAAAACTTAAGAAATCTCTTTTGAAAACACAAGAGATTCACTTTTGAAAAACTCTCTTGGATATTGAAATGAAGCTCTAAAACTTACTTAGAAACTCTATAGAAGAGTTCTAGAAAACAGCCTAAAAATCTTACAAAAAAACCTGGCCAAAAGTCTCTTTTATAGACGCATCAGAAAACTAGCCGTTATGGGCCAGATTGGCCTGACAGTCGACCGGCCGGTCGATCGGCCCAACGGTATATGACTATTGGGGTTATCGGTCGATCGCACCTAGGTCTTGACTTATTGATCGACCGAGGCTAGAACCAGAGAGCACTGATCTCTGGTCGGTCGACCGGGGCCAGATCCAGAGTGTAAACTCTCTGGATCGATCGATCAGCCCTCAAGCCAGGGTTGTATGCATGTTCTGTGTACATCGGTCGACCGACTTCTGACTCGGTCGACCGCCAGAAGCCCAGGTCTGGAATATTAAAGGGATTAAAACTTGATCTTTTAAGATCCTATAAAATCCAATAAAGTCACATAAAATTCACAAAAATTAGTTCATTAAAATACTTTGAAATCTAAATATGTGTGATAAACAATCAAAACATATTACAATCAAGTTGAACTATTTTTGTGATATAGAAATTTAGCCTTCAACCGAAAATCATATTTTTCATAAACCAAACTTTGAATGAAAAACCGATTTCTCTCAAACTTGTATAAATACAAAATCAAGATAATTAAAACTCATTTGAAGCGTAATGTGTATGGATATGATCCAATATACATATAAGATGAAATATCTATGTTTTTGACAATAAGCTTTAAACAAAGTTTTGACTTAAATAAAACTTTAACGCATGAAATAGAAACATCAAATAAGTTTTTCTAAATATTTGAACTAACAATGTGTATGGATGAAATTCAAAACACATGTAAACCAAATAAACTTATTTTGATGAAATCTATTCATGAAACACAAGGATATCTACTTTGAAGCTCAAAAATAAAACGGTATTTTCTAAAATCAAAATCATTCTTATGAAAACACTATATAAATTTTATGTGTGTGTATATGAGCTTGAGCACCCCACAACTAATCTATCCTTTATATTTTATCTAAAATACAAAATCTTAACACTTACAAACACTAAACTCAAGTCTTGGAAGTCTTCTCTTGAAAATCTTTTTCTCCTTCTTGACTTGGTCCAAATCTCGATTCAACGAGCTAGACTCCTTTTGAGCACTTGATGCGATCTTGATGCACGAGCTCTTGAATCAACACGTGCTAGCTTCAAAAACTTGACTTCAAATCTTTCGTTGAAGCTAAACACCGACTAAGATCTTGATCAAATATCTGAAACTTAATTAGCACAAGATCATTAGTACTATAACTAAATGAGTTAATCATCATCAAAACTAGAGTGATGGGCCTTTGGGCTAACATAACTAAGGGCAACGCTCACAACCGACTGATCAATAACTCTGGGCCTAGATGTCCTCTGCACTTCCTACAGTATAAAACTTCGGACGGTGCCTTGACAATACAAATCTGATAACTGTTAATAAGAGAATTCTGTTAGAAGAAAATAATTAAGATTCTGAATGGTCCAATTGGACTACCCGATCTTTCTGAGAGTGATAAGATAAGCTAAAAAATAAGCAGAGTCTCTAAACTTTCCTGAAAACTTTACCAAAATTGTGATCTGAATCCCGTGTCTCTGCCCGACATAACATGTCTGGAATACTATGTGGAACTATTTTTCTCATATAATTATCTTTCATAACTTCTGTAGACTGACTTACTCTGGATAATATGAAATGAGCTAACTTAAGAATTGGTCAAACTCTCACTGCTAGTATTCTGCTAGAATTGACGAAGATTACTTCTCTCAAATAGACGAGACCTCAAAATACGATGCTTTCCCGTTCAGAACTCATACTACATTACGTGGTATGAAGCTGTTCTCGACGAAGAGTCTGTAATAAGATTACTAGATATTCTGTCTGTTCTTTGCCACTCTGAAAATAGATCATTACACTGTAGATAAAGAAAACCCCATAAACTGATCGCAAATACATAAATAAAGAATAACTGATAATAATAAGCCATGAATACTAGGAGCTGATTACTTTGAAAGTCATAACCAAGAATTAACAACCGTTTTCTGAATGATAACTCGATTATGAATGGAATACTTAGAGAATACCAAGCCCTGCAAGGTTGGCCGAATAAATCGTCAAGAAAATTATGACAAGTTTGTTTACAGCAGCAAGAAAAACCAGTTCATTAAATCCATGAAAACAAGTCAGGTGAGGGGTGTAACATCCCGATTTTTTCTAATGGATATTTTAATCCTCAGCCTTGAAATAATGCAGGATAATTGAAACCGATAGCTATAGTGTTTGAATTAATTTAATCATGAATTAGTGAGGCAGAAGGCCCAATTTTAAATTTCACGATGATAATTTATTCGGGCATCTATATAATTAAAATTTTCTGATGTCAAGTGAGAAATAGGTGTCAATAAATTTTCATTAGTATGTGAGTTGTGAATATATCAAGGATTAATGTAAGGAATAACCATGTGTGCACCATGTGTCACATTTTCAAATACACAAAAGTCTTATACATGGTATATACATACCCCACTAACCATACCCATTGTTTAATCAAATACATGTTAGTGGAGGGGGTAGGTGAGCATGTAAGGGATTGATGAAGGGCTTGGATGCCCTTGATTTGTGTAAGGACACTTGGAGAGAAATGAGAGTGTGGCAAACTTATAATTAGGGATGAATTGAAATTTCTAATTTTCAGCCCAATTCTTCACCTCCCATTCTCTTCAACCTCTCAAACTCTCAAATTGTTGAAACCCTAGAACCCATCTTCTCCCCTAGATGAACTCTCAAACTTATCTTTCTCCCTTCCCACCATCCTTAACCTTCTAGAGAGAGAGACCAGGAGAAGAAGTGGGGGAAGGGGGCGGCCAGCCCAGCCTGGCCGCGGCCAGCGCCGGTCGCGGCGCGCAGGCCACCGGCCGCGGCGCGCAGGCCGCCGCCGGCGGCGCCCAGCAAGGAGGGATCGAGGGATGGGGGAAAAGAGAGTTTCCCCTATGAAAAAAGTCAAGTTTTTGAAGGTAAAGTTCAGCCCTAGATCGGATTTTTTTGAGGTGAATTCATCTAATACCTTAATAATTTCTTATTTAAGTTTAACAGAGAATTAGTATATGAAATAGTGTTAACCTTCAAGAATGTTGAGGAATCTAGTACTAAAAGGTATCTTGATGATCTCTTGAATAGGATCATTGTTCGGGATCATGTGGAAGTTAAAGATTTGCGAAGAACTCTTCGAATGAAGGTGAGAACATGTTTGGGTAAGATTATTAATTAGATGAATATTGTGAGCAAGAATATCTTAATAGACTATGGCTATGTGATATTGCTCTACTAGTAAGATTTGGGGTTTGGTAATGGACTCCATGAAGAGTATTAATTAGAAATATTTCATTGTGTTAGAATCCGTGTAATAACCATAATAATAATAATTGTTATATTCTCAATGGGTAAGAGGCTAGTATAAGTAATTGTAAAATAATTCTCTTCTACGAGAACATTGTAGTTGTAATCCACTTGATATTCATTTAAGAGTTATACATGTGATGTTGTTTGCTACTATCAAATAGGGGGATTGGCATGTCGGTGTCCGATGTGGTTATTCGGAAAGGAAACACGAGACGGTGCTCGGTACGAACCCCTTGTAGAACGCTCAACTTGAATGTGAGTGGGGTTTTTAATAAATTGCATTGCATTATACCTAATTGCAAATATGGATAATAACTTGTTTGATATAGCATTTTACCTATTTGCATATGTGGCTTACATTTTGAAGTATGGTGTACAATGGCATTGACATGCATGTTACGGAATAGAATTCATTATGATTGACATGAATATGATTGGTGTATGTTACTTGATTTTGTACATATATATATATATGGTGATATGCTTGGTTAAGACAATTGTGCGGATATTGCATAAGAATACAAGGTAACGAGTAAGTACTAATTGTAAGTATCATTCCATATATGAAATGATGTGCCTAATATATGAGTCTTATGAAATTGAATGTGCCGATTGTGTGTATATAGATGTATGTGTATATATACCCTATTGAAAGAAAGGGACCCGTAGTGTACGGGCGGAGTGCGAATGACGGTGATGTATATATATCATATTGGGAGGAAGGGACCCGTATTGCACGGGCGGAGTGCGAAGACGGTGCCATATCTATCATATTGGGAGGAAGGGACTCGTATTGCACGGGCGGAGTGCGAAGACGGTGCTATGATATACATATATTTGTATCTTACAAATAATTGCGAATAAATGGCTATGTGTGATGTATATGTGCGTGTGAGTGTGTGACACTAAGGGTATGTTGATGTGTTATTGTATATGGTATTGGAGATACAAGATACTGGTCATGTGTGCATTTATCAACAATAGCTGAAAGTAAATACATAATCAAGTAGAATTATTCATTATCACACACTTCATGTACCACATTCATCTTATTTTCATGTATCATGAATACTATACATCGTTAATGTCATGCTACAATTATGAATGAGATTGACTTCACTCACTGAGCCGTCGAGCTCACCCCCCCCATAGCTTCATGTTTTTCAGGGCAAGCCAGGGATAAATAGCAGCTAAAGGCAAGAGTAGAGCACCGAAAGGGGTGCACAACATTCATTGTGTGGGCCTACTAAGCTTCTATATTGACTTGTAATTGAGTAGTTTGGTTATATGCATGTACATAGAGTTGATGTGATGGTTACAATGAATAGTTGTATATATGTGATTTAGTTCGATAATGTATATATGTAGACTTGTGCATAAGTTCTTATGGGTATTATTTTGAGTTGGCTTATGTTAGATGGTGATACCAAGGAAATATTCTTAAGTAAGTCTTGGATTTGTTATCTTGTGTTGTATCCACATGATACATGTGTGATATTTTAAGTAGGCGATGTCAAGCTGAAATTGTGATATACCACTGCATGGGATATTATATATACATATCTGGTTGATGAGAAATATAGAACTGTATGTGTCAATGTATCAAGTAGACTCTGTATTACAGAGGAAGTGCTGCCAAAATTTTCAAGGATTTGAGATGGTTATGATAATCTGTGGATCAATATAATGTTTATGTATCTGGAAATATTATGAAAACTGGGACCGTTACAGTTGGTATCAGAGCAAAGGTTTAGAAATGAGGAGTAAAGCTGAGATATAGAGCCTAGAAAAAGTGTAGGCATAAGAATGTGACCTAGAATTGTTATTTATACATCGGGATTGATCCATAGGACTAATATGTATGTATGTGTGCATTGTTTGATTGATAGCGTGACTGTATATGAGAAATTCCAAGGGGGGTTAGTCGGTTCTGACGTGTATGGTTGATCTCGAAGTGCATGATATTGATTATTTTCATACGTTCGAATGAGGGCATACCCGCGTGCCTTGATTCGAATGTGTTCTATTGGAGGTGCGGGCCCTTAGTATGAGCTGCCCGTGATATGGGACACTGGAATAAGAAAGTAATTGAAATATCAGGCAAATCAAGATTAATCTGAGCAGAAGAACCTTATTAAGAATCTGGTTGTGGGATGATCAAAGTCTCAGATAAGAGAATATAGGGATATGTCATACTGAAACGAATACGGATTTTGATACTCTTTGAAGAGCATCCTTATATAGGGATAATTACACTGTGTGAATATAAAATGAAGAGAGGATGATATTTTTAGAAAATCTAGAGACAGAATCATGTTACCCTTAGTGTTTAATAAGACGGTTGATGCATACTTATGTATATAATTGTGAGTCTACCAGTATGCTGAGGGACTGATGGTATGAATGTCATTTGTTTTGTATGTATAGTGGCATGATCATTGTATGTGAAATTTGAGAAGCCAGTTATGTTGTGAGACAATCTTACGTGGGTGATATTATACAGATTCTTATCAAAGATTTAAAAGTTTGCACTTAAGTAAAAGGCTTTTCAGTTGGGTGAATCATATTGATAAATAAGAAATCCTTATCTTCTGTCTCAACCAATTATTGTATACAGATTCAAGTCAGATGCTCACCGCAAGTTGCAACTATCATTGATATTACCCTAAGTTACATCATGACAGATAACGAAATAGTGTTTGGGTTCACTAGACGAGACCTGATTAAGTAACAACATTCATGAAAACAATAATTGTAACTTATTGTGAATTTTATGCAGGAATGTACCCGTGGCATGGGTAGTTGTTATTTACACAGTGTAATTCTTTCGAAACTTGAGAAATTGAAATTTGATACATTATGATCTCTAATGTGGATAATGATATCAGTGATTATAACTTATTCATCGAACATATGAATAGGGTGTAAAACCTATGCTGTTGATTTAGTAATGAAGTTAAATATAAAGTTAAGAGGTAATTCAGGGTCAAACTTCTCACCTCTTGCAAGCAAAGAGGGATGGCTTCGTAAAATAGAGAAGATGTTAAATGCGATAGATTATAATGGGAAGCATGAAATAATCCTTATATAGTTAAGGCCTCAAAAATCATAATCATAATAGTTCAGGAAATTTTTGAAGAAATTTGAATAATTGTGAAGAATGAAAATTTTTCACGGCAGATAAGAATTGTATGAAATAATGACTCTGACAATTCTCAAAATATTCTTGGGGCAACTCAAGTCGCAGTGAAAAGCAAATTTGGATCTCTGATGCCTTTAACTATTCAATACAACAAATCAACTTGAATCTGTTGAATAGCGATTAACTTTACCACCAGAAGTATGCTCAGAATATTGAAACTTTGGTAATGTATATTTATGTTAGAATTGGAATTTATCATGATTAAGAACGGATTCTTGTTATTTTAGAAAACAACGAGTATAAAGTAAAGTGTTACAGTTACTGCAATATTAAAACATTCTGTGTCATCTGTAAAAGAAGGATTGTAAGTCCGTTTTGTTTCCTCATAAATTATGTGATAATTCTTGAATAAGACTGTAAAGTAATGATACATCTTTTGTAACTCATTCTAATCCGAAGGAGCACATCCTACAAGTTAAAACTGATTGCCACATGTCCAGTTTAATGAATAAGTGTGAACCTTATACAAGGATTGTTAACTTACCGATAATTGGTAAATTGTGGTGGGAAACTAAATCAGAAAAAGAGGATGATCAGATAATAGTGTAATCATCACATGCATGAATAAGTGGATGGAAAGGCATGATTTTAGCATTCTTTGATTGAATTAACTTCGCCCAGTCAATAAAGTATTAAATGATAATCAGTCTAGTAAATTAAAGTCATTGAGAGTTTGAGTTTTTGTTATCTATTTTGTTGGATCAAGACAGATATATTTTTGTGTTTTTGTTATCTATTTTGTTGGATCATGACAGATATATTTTTGTGGAGGAACTGATGCAAGTTCTAGTCTACAAAGTAAAATAATTAAAATGTAAAGCATTTCTCTGATAATAGTAAAGCCGAAGAGTCTGCAAGTCGAAGATATTACAAGGGAATTCGGGAAACAAGGTTAGAGTGCCAAGCACTGTCGGAACTAGCCACGAGCGAAGCTAAACTCAGGTGGGGCCATTGCGTAACACAATGTCAGGCACTAAATACTAGGGTGCGGTGGACAAAACGCTCTGCGAGGCTCGTACTTGGCAGAGCTCACGTGGTGAAGCCAGCGCGTAACACATCGCTAAATGTTAAGCGCCAGGGTGCGGCAAGGCCCACGCCTGGTTGAACTCGCACGGCTAGAACATGACTCTAAATTGGAGAGGCTAGTAGGGTTTGTAACTCATCAAATCCATGAAGACTGCTAAGCATTGTGGCTCTGAGCTTAGTGAAGTCGATAGAAGAGATCGTGATCGTTACTGGAATAATATGAAAAATACAATACTCAGCCTGACAGAAGTTCTGAATCTGTAAATTTGTTTCCTGCTGACACTTCCCGTGTAGTAGTGCGGTCTATCGATTACCTACATAATGACTACTTTACTTTCTGTACTGATCCACGCTATCTGTGCTAATCTCCATAGACTGCTATATATATATATATATATATATATATATATATATATATATATATATATATATATATATATATATAGGATGTGAAGCCGAAGAACTGTTTGATACAAGACAATACGATGCACTAAGATCGAAGAATGCTGGAATAGGATGAGGACAATCACATCTATCATTCCGCTACCTTACTAGTCTACCTGTATCTTAAGTTGGTATAAAGGTTACGCAAATCGGATGGAAGAGATAGGATTCAACATGAGAAAAAGGGAAGTGGACACGAAAAATCTAAGATCGATAATGATAGTGCAATAAGAAGGATATAATATAGAAAACTTACCAACTCAAGAACATGATAAAATGGGAATAATGGTTACGGTTGGTACCTTAAGGGTTTCTGTTCTAGATATTAGGCACCCCTTCCTGTTCTTACTCCATTCAGTATCTTGACTTCCTCTTGAGTCAAATAATATATTTGCCTCCTTTTGCTATCTGTCCTATCTCTTGGTCTCCTCTGTGCCTGACTATATGCTTGTTGCTAGGGATGAAGTGAGGTACTTCTACCAGTCGGTCCTGAATTCTCTCTCAACGGTGGTACTGAATGTGTTGATTTGATCGGTGCAGTGTTCTCTGCCTTCTTAAACGGACAGTCACTCTTCAAAAGATCTTCGGTCCCGTACACAAAACATAATTCATAAGTTTTTTTTACGGTTACATTGTAAGTGCCCGGGCTTCATACAGTACCCACATATCATATGTCAAGGACGAGGTTGAAGTGGTTGCTTGGCTAGCGGGGTATCCAGGGGCCTGTCTGAATCTTCATCTTCCATCAAATGAGAGTGTCTATTTGCCAATTTCATTTGCATTTTATCTTGAATTTCTTCTCCGGTTCCCGTTCTACCTCTCGAGCTATGGTGAAAATCTGAGGATACATCTTGGGCTGCTAGGGTATAAGGAATATCTTTATCTTGATCTTCATCTTCAGGTATTGCTGGAATCTACCTGCTTTGTACGAGATGTTAGTACCACTGAGCATACATATAAACGCGATAATATCTAGGCTACCATGGAGAGGTGAAGCCCGGAGGCTGAGTAGGGAGCCCATAGGGTCGGCCACGCATGGTATAAAGCAGTAAAAGACAACATCATAAGCATGGCATATGTATAAGAAATAAATTACGTTAGTATAACCATTCGTCACAGGCTTAATACATGCACAATCTAAAGCACTCGACCATATACAAATATAAAGGCACAACCCAATATAAAATACAAATACAAACTCAAATATAGAATAAAATACAAGTCGACCCGATGAAGCGAGGAGACCCAAAACGAGGCGAGGACACTCGCCTAAATCTTCGAAAAAGCCGTGAAGTCCCTGAGTCCCAAATTACGTGCACACCACCAATATTTATGTTTAAAATATAAATGTATATTTTAGAGAGAGAAAATAAGAGAGAGGAGAGAGAAGAGAGAATCAAGAAAGGGGGAGAGAGAGCAAGAGCGAGGAAGAGCTAGAGAGAGAAAGAGTTCTAAAGAGAAAAAGAGAGAAAGAGTTCTAGAGAGAAAGAGAGGGAGCTAGAGAGAAAATTCTAGAGAGAGAAAGAGACAGAGCTAGAAAGAAAATTCTAGAGAGAGAAAGAGAGAGCTAGAGAGAAAGAGATACAGAGAGAAAAGAGAAAGAGAGCTAGAGAGAAACAAATTAGAGAGAGAAACAGAGAGAACTGGAGAGAGAGACAGATGAGAGAGAGAAACGGGGGGAGAGAAAGACAGCTGATAGAGTGAGAGAAACGGGGGGGAGAGGGGGCTCTGCCCCCTCTCTGCTCGCGCACCAAGCCCCCCAGGGGGGCCCACGTCCTGGCTGTCGGCCAGTGGCGCCGGGGGCGCCGCCGGCCAATGGTGGCCGACGGTGGTATCGAGCAGTCGAAGGAGGAGGAGGTGAGGGAGAATGGAGTGGATGATGTTGATGATGGTGGTGGATTTGGTGATTTGGCGATGGATTTGGTGGAGATGATGGAGGTGATGGTGAAATTGAGTGGAGTGGAAGGAGGAGGAGGCGTAGGGGGTGTAATTGAGGAGGAGGTGTGGTGGTGATTTGGTGGTGGTGGTGAGATGATGAAGATGGAGATGATGATAGTGATGAAAATAAGAGGCGGCGGATGGAGGAATTTGAGAGAGGAAGAAGGTGGGGTGATTGTGGTGGTTCGCCAGCCAAGGGAGCTCACCAGAGGAGGGCGGCAGCGGCGGGCTTGGGGTGTCGTCGCCTAAGTGGAGAAGAGAGGGGGAGAGAGAGAGAGAGAGAGAGAGAGAGAGAGAGAGGAAGGAAAAGAAAAAGAAAAGAAAAAAAGGGGGGTGTAACGCCCCGGTCCGGAGGGTACGGGGACGTCACTGCGACATACATACGCAGGTCAGAAATACCCTACGTATATACGCTAAGCATCAGTACAAACAAGAATCAGAGTACGACAAAGCGTAGCGTCCTTTCATATGCCAACATAAGAAGTACAAGGTACAAGGTTATCACAGAATGTGACATATATTTACATATCGCATGCATCATATATCACAACCAAACTCAAAAGTACGATTTACAAGATAATTACAAGGATGCTCACGAGCTGAAGAAAGGTCCCGCGAGCCAAAAGGAAAGTCTGGGATGACAGCAACCGAGACTAATCAGCCTGCTCGGAAAGGAAAGCCTGGTCCTCCACAGAAGGCTCCACCTCGATCCAAGGTTCGGAACCTGAACATACAAATTCAAGGGAGTCAGGACCTCCCAACAAGTAGAGCAGGTAACAGCCGAGTGGCAACAGAAACATGAACATGAGGGTTGGTACAATATCAAGAATAATCATCCAGCAAGTAAAAGGAGCATAGCATGTTATAAACGTAAGGGCATTGTATAAGCTTAGGCTACAGCTCCATGAGACCAGTACTTCGAGGGGATAATCCAAACAAGGAAACCCTCATCTATATACCTTCATCTCATGTTACCGTAATCCAAGCGCATACAACAACCACAGTAACGTCTTTTATTATTATTATTATTATTATTATTACTCGTCTTACCCTGATATCTAGCTATGTGAACTAGCGTCCCAGCACACATAGATCCATATCCGAGTAAAGCAAGGTTGTTATTGGAAACCAGCGGGGGTATCAACGAACTATGTTTACAGTGGGTCCCGTACATACCCGGGACCACGGCCCAGGGTGTTCCGTTGCTTGGTGACGGAACCTGCCGCAAGGCGATTCAGGAGGGTCTTATGTATGCCCTTATCATGATGGTACCAGGAATGAGGGAGCCAGCTCTCCCCTCGGTCCCCTGGAGGCCCACAGGTCAGACCGGAAATTTAGTTGCACAACATACCTAATACCACTGTAAACACGAACACATATTGATAGCCGCATATTTCCCCCGACCCGATGCAAGTTGTCTCATTATGATTTATTAGATGATTTATCAGATTCCGGGAATGAGCAAGAACAAGTCAGGAATGTCATGAATGCAGGTATATCAGGAGTACTGGTTCGTACTATAATGTATCACATGTGTATCAGGAGTATAGTTGTACTGTCAAGCTGTCAGGTCATCATTCCCGTTATCGTGATAATTATGAAAGTCATGTGTATCATGCCTTATGTTGATAGATAGCATGATAAGAGGTGATATTCATCAAGTAACAAGCCTCGCAAATAGCAACATAATATACATGATCCAAAGATAATGTTCATAATCCAAGAAGTAATTAACCATAATGAATAGTCAAGGTTAGTCGACTAGGAAAGACAAGTAGTCGACTCATGAAAGAGTTAGTCGACTATAGAAAGGGAACAAGTCGACTAAGAAAGCTGCGTTTTTCAGAGGAAAGTTAGTCGACTAAGGCGTTTGGGTTAGTCGACTGGTCAAGTCTGCGTCTCGAAGAGCCGCGTTTCAAGAAGCTGCGTTAGTCGACTAGGAACAGTAGGTAGTCGACTAGGGAAATCTGCGTTTCAAGGAACCGCGTTTTCAGAAGGGAAGTTAGTCGACTAGGGGAAAACACCAAGTCGACTAATAAAGTGCGTTTCAAAGAGCTGCGTTGCAGAGAAAGGCTAGTCGACTGGACGCAAGGGAGTAGTCGACTAACTATGCTGCGTTTCAGAATCAAGGGTGCGTTTCCAAAGGTTTAGTCGACTGATAAATTGGTCAAGTCGACTAATGAAGTTCAAAACTGAGCAGATCCTATTATTTGAGAGCTGCGTTTCAAAGGGGTTAGTCGACTTGCATTTGGGCCAAGTCGACTAATAGAGGTTCAGAACAGAGAACAGGTCCAAATATTCGAGGGCTGTGTTTGTTACAAACATGAAATAATATCAAGTCATGGCGAGTAGAATTACTCGCCTAAGGTGCGTCCGACGCAGAGAAACGCGGTCCCAATCCAACAGGAGGGTGCCGGTTCTCACAAGTTGATGGAAAGGGTTGTGGTTGCTTTGGAGAAGATGGAGGTGCAAGTCTAGTTCATCAAGCCAAAAACGGGATCTTGCAAACGTTGTTGCGGGGGACGAAACTATAGTCCGTTAGAAAGAGGTTGTCGAGGAAGTGAAGGTGGTACGCTTGGTGGAGGCTAAGGTGGTGCTGGTGGTGGTGGAAATGGTGGTGAAGCTTTTTGGTGAAAGTGGGTTCTTTGAGGTTCTCTTGGTGAAAGAGGTTGAAGAAGATGGTGTTTGTTGTTAAAAATGGAGGAGGAGATGGAGTAGAATGAAGTAGAGGGATTTGTGGTGGAGAAAATGGCTTTGGTGGGTGGTGGTGATGGCCGGCCAAAGAGCTTGGGGGGTTGTGGTGGCTGTTGGAGCTTGCTGGAACAAAAAAAGATGAAGGAAAACAATGAGAGAGAAGATGGGAGTGCATTTATATAGAAGGGGGAAAACAATATAATAATTGCCATCCTCACTTCCCTCCAAAGAATGCTGCGTCTCAAGGCTGCGTCTAGGCAAAAAGAAGCCAAACGCGGGATTCAATGTTGCGTTCAGAAGAAAACGCAAAGGGCTGCGTTTCAGAGAAAAGGACAAGGGCATGGTTGATTGGACTTGAGTTGCTTTAGCCCATAAGCCTTAAATGCAGCAAGGGAAGGGTCTCCGCATTTAATGATGGATCCAGTAGGCCAAAACTCGCGTTTGAAGAAGGAGAGAGAAAAATGGGAAAAAAAAGAGAAGTGAAATAATAAAATGATTTCCCGATATCTGGGAAAATACCGAGAAGTCTGGAAAGGTCCAAAAATTGAAGTGTCTCGGAAAGCTTCCCAAAAATTCACAAAAATCATAAATATTATAAAACGATTTATGGTGAAATCGGTTTTCAGAAATTCAATCCCATTTTTAAAATAAAAATCCTAGAGTCCACTATGAACGGTGTCTACACCGGATAAGCTAGATTTTTGATAAAATCTGAAAATTCCCAGAAAATGCCCGAAGGAAGAAAATATAATTTTAAGAAGGAATATGAAAGCGGAATCCATAAATTTGATTCCAATTACAAATTAAAATTCCTGGAATCAACCAGTGATGCTGGCCGACATCGGTTTTGAAGATTTACAACTTAATCCCGAAAAATTCTAGAAAATCATGAAAAATCTAATATATTAAGAAATAATATTTGAAACTTAAATTAGTCAAATCTAAATACCAAACAGATCAAATCATGCAGTACTGCTATACTAGTAAATATTCAAATAGTAGAAAATAAAATAAAAAGAAATATGCTCAAAAATCAAGATACGTAACTGTGTACGTATGCAGAAGATGGGGTATTACACTCTATCCACCTTACAAAAAATTTCGTCCTCGAAATTTCAAGAAGGGGAAGATGACGATAGAGAGAATAGGAAGAAAGGGTTTTACCAACTAAGTTGTAAATAGATGGGGATATCGCTCACGAATAACGTCCTCCCGTTCCCATGTGGCTTCTCCTGGTACATGCCGATTCCAAGAAACCAATACTAGTGGTATTGCCTTACTCTTCAGGGTCTTAACACTTTTGTCCAGGATGGCCATCGGTTGCTCTACGTAAGACAGATCTGGCTGCAATTCCAATTCTGAGTGATCTAGAATGTGACTCTCATCCTTGACATACCTCCTCAACTGTGATACATGGAATACATTGTGTACTCCTTCCAAAGATGGCGGTAATGCCAAACGGTAAGACACATCTCCCACGCGATCCAAAACTTCGAATGGGCCGATGTATCTCGGACTAAGTTTACCACGAGTACCGAACCGGATTACCCCTTTTGTGGGTGATATCTTCAAAAATACATGATCACCTGATTTGAATTCCAAGGGTCTTCTATTTGTGTCAGCCCAACTCTTCTGTCGGCTCTGTGCTGCCCGGAGGTGATCTCTGATAACTCGGACCTTGTCTGTTGTCTGAACTAGAATGTCTGGTCCCATAAGTCTTCTTTCGCCGACTTCGTCCCAACATATCGGTGATCTGCATTTCCTGCCATACAATGCCTCATATGGTGCCATTTTGATACTGGCCTGATAGCTGTTATTATAAGAAAATTCCACCAAATGAATGTAGTCTTCCCATGACCCTTTAAATTCTATCATGCAGGCTCGTAACATGTCTTCAAGGATCTGAATAGTCCGTTCAGATTGTCCGTCTGTCTGGGGGTGATATGAAGTACTGAATTTCAGACGAGTTCCTAAATTCTCTTGGAGACTTTCCCAGAAATGAGATCGGAATCTTGTATCTCTATCTGACACGATGCTAACTGGGACTCCATGTAGACGAACTATTTCTCTCATATATTTGTCTGCCAGAACTTCTGTTGACTGACCTACTCTGAATGGTAAGAAGTGAGCTGATTTTGTGAGACGGTCAACGATCACCCATACTGCATTGTTACCCTTAGGACTGCGGGGTAGTGCTGTAACAAAATCCATGGTGATATGTTCCCACTTCCACTCGGGTATTGGTAAGGGCTGAAGGAATCCAGCTGTTCTCTGGTGTTCTATCTTTACCTGTTGGCAAACTAAGCACTTGGCCACATACTGGGCTATCTCCCTCTTCATAGCATTCCACCAAAACTTCTGTTTCAAATCTTGATACATCTTATTTCCTCCTGGGTGTATGGAATAAGCCGAACTATGTGCCTCTGCCAAATTTTCCGTCGAACTTCTCCTTGGGGAACACAAATTCTATTACCAAAATATAATGCGTTGTCTGAATGAATACGGAGGTCAGTTCTCAATCCAGCTTCTATTTGAGCTCTGAACTTCTGCAATCTGGGGTCTTCTTTCTGAGCTTCTTTAATTTCATCCATCAGGGTTGACTGGATCTGAAAGGTCATCAACTGTCCCGTTTTATCAATTCCTTGTACTATCATTAAGTCCAGTTTTATGATATCCTGAATCAACTCCTTCTGTTGTGTGAGTCGTACTAGCATTCTATTTTCTGGCTTCCTGCTCAATGCATCTGGTACTGTGTTGACTTTACCCGGATGATACTGTAAGTCTATGTCATAATCTGCCATCAATTCAAGCCACCGTCTCTGTCTCATGTTTAATTCCTTCTGTGTGAAAATATACTTTAGACTCTTGTGATCTGTGTAGATTAACACCTTGTCTCCCAGAAGATAATGCCTCCAGATTTTCAATGCGAATATTACCGCTGCCAGCTCTAAGTCATGAGTTGGGTAATTCCTCTCATGTGGTTTCAATTGCCTAGATGCATAAGCTATGACATGACCATGCTGCATTAATACACATCCTAGGCCTTTCCGGATGCATCACTGTATATAACCATTCCTCCTGTTCCTGAGGGAGTCTTCAAGACTGGAGCTGTAATGAGTCTTTCCTTTAATTGCTCAAATGCTGTAGCACATTCCTCGGTCCATATATATTTTTCTCCTTTCCGGGTGAGCTTCGTTAACGGGGCTGCAATCTTAGAAAAGTCTTGGACGAAGCGCCTATAATATCCGGCTAATCCAATAAAACTCTTAATTTCTGTTACTGTCCTTGGAATTGGCCAGTCCTTTACCGCCTGAATTTTACTGGGGTCTACCGAAATTCCTTCTTCTGAAATTATGTGTCCAAGGAAGGCCACACTATTTAACCAGAATTCACACTTGCTTTGCTTAGCATGAAGTTGTTCCTGTTGGAGAGTCTGTAATACTAATCTCAAGTGGTCTGCATGTTCCCTGTCGTTCTTCGAGTAAATCAAGATGTCGTCTATGAAAACAACCACAAATTGATCCAAATATGATGAGAACACTCTGTTCATCAAATCCATGAAAACTGCGGGGGCATTGGTGACTCCGAAGGGCATAACTAGAAACTCATAATGGCCATAACGAGTCCTGAATGCTGTCTTCGGAACATCTTCTTTCTTTACCTTTAGCTGATGATAACCTGATTGCAAATCCAATTTTGAGAATACCCGAGCTCCATGAAGTTGGTCAAACAGATCATCAATTCTTGGTAAGGGGTACTTATTCTTGATGGTAACTTTGTTTAACTCTCTGTAGTCTATACACAATCTCTTACCACCGTCTTTCTTGTGGGCTAATAGCACTGGAGCTCCCCATGGTGAAGCACTTAGTCTAATCAATCCCTTGTCAGAATATTCTTGCAGTTGCTTCTTTAGAATCTCCAACTCAGTGGGTGCCATTCTGTATGGGGCTTTGGATATCGGAGCTGTACCTGGAAGGATATCAATAGAAAACTCGATTACTCTATCGGGTGGAAGTCCTGAGATCTCCTTAAATACTTCTGGAAACTCATTCCAAACTGGCACTCTCTTCTTCTGGATCTCACCAATAGTCATCTGTGTTTTTCCCTTGTCAAGTTTGTGTTCTCCTTCAAATTGGAACTCAGGCTGAAGTGGCATTCTGAAAATGACTTTCTTGTTCCGACAATCAATGACTGCATGATATTTACTGAGCCAAGTCATGCCTAGGATTACGTCGTACCCTTTAGTATCCAGCACGAGCATATCCGCTGTTAATGTTCTGCCACACAGTTCCACCGGACAATCTACACAAACCCTATTAGAGATGACTACTCCGTTACCGGTACTAATCTCCCACTGGTGGTCTAGATATTCAACAGGTATAGAGTTCAAAGCCATGAAACTATCTGATATGTAACAATGAGAAGCGCCAGAATCAAAGAGTGCTAAGACAGGTTTAGAGTGCACCATAATCTTACCTGTTACCACATCTCCAGAAGTTTCGGCCTCTTCCACTGTCAAATTGTAGGCTCGTCCTCTTCCACGACCTGCTGCATTTCTAACTCCCCTCTGGACTGGGCGGTTAACTTGTAGTGGGGGAGGAGGAAGAGCTCTCCTAACCATTGGTCCTTGGTTCCTCTGTCCATCTGGCCCTGGAAGTGCTGGTAATGCTGGGTTGACCATTCCCATCCTTTTGTGGGGACAGACTTCAATTGAATGATCACGGGAACCACATATCAGACATAATCCATTTGCCCTACGGCAATTTTGTCGGGAGTGACCTGGTTTCTGGCAATAGTTACAATAAGAAAATGATTGGTTTACTGGAAAGGGGGCTGGTCGAAACGGTCGTCCCATGGCTGGAGCTCTTGCTGTTCTGAATGGACCTCCTCTCCCTGCATGTGGAAATGGCCTCTTCATGGCTTGGTTCCTTATCATGTTAGATTTCCTTTCTCCAGTCCTCGCTCCACCTCTCGAGCTATGGTAAGGACTTGGGAATAGGTTTTCAGCTGTTGGGGCATTAAGAGGATTTGAATGTCCATTCGCAAACCCTGTTGGAACCTACTCGCCCGCTTTTCCTCATCAGCCACCATATATGGAGCAAAGCGGCTCAGCCTCAAGAACTCAGCGGCATACTCATCTACAGACCGGTTCCATTGTTGAAGTCGGATGAACTGTTCCTCCATCTCTTTCTGTGCTGTGGCGGGGAAGAATCTACTATAGAAGCTTTGGGAAAACTGGTCCCAAGTGACAGGTTTTTCTAGTCTTGCTTCTTCAGCTAGCCACCAGGTCCTGGCTACATCCTTAAGTTGAATTTTGGCGACTTCCACTTGATTTTCTTTTGGGACCCGGGCTGCGTTCAACAGATCTGTGGTGTCAACCAGCCATTGTTCAGCATCTAGTGGTTTCTCTCCTCCCGTGAATATCGCCGGTTGTAACCGCCTGAAGTCTGATACATTCCCCGGCCTTTGTTCCTTGGGAGTTGCTAACTCTTGCCGAAGGAGTTCCGTCTGTTGTTGCTGATTCTCCATCATAGTCTGGATAACCCTTAGAATCTCAACATTCTCCCCCGCGGGTCCATTCGATGCTTGTCCGGCATTGTTACGACTCGTCCTTCTATCCATACTTATGTTGGTAAAAAGGAGACTGGAAACTGGAAAGATGGAAGGATTTTAGGACACAAGGAAAGGAATCAAGAAGGACAAGATAACTTTGTACATTGTAGTTGGCAATGGCAAATTCCAGTAATTTGCTGCTTGGTTGTACTATAGGTGTGAGAGCCTAGGCTCTGATACCAACCTGTAACGCCCCGGTCCGGAGGGTACGGGGACGTCACTGCGACGTACATACGCAGGTCAGAAATACCCTACGTATATACGCTAAGCATCAGTACAAACAAGAATCAGAGTACGACAAAGCGTAGCGTCCTTTCATATGCCAACATAAGAAGTACAAGGTACAAGGTTATCACAGAATGTGACATATATTTACATATCGCATGCATCATATATCACAACCAAACTCAAAAGTACGATTTACAAGATAATTACAAGGATGCTCACGAGCTGAAGAAAGGTCCCGCGAGCCAAAAGGAAAGTCTGGGATGACAGCAACCGAGACTAATCAGCCTGCTCGGAAAGGAAAGCCTGGTCCTCCACAGAAGGCTCCACCTCGATCCAAGGTTCGGAACCTGAACATACAAATTCAAGGGAGTCAGGACCTCCCAACAAGTAGAGCAGGTAACAGCCGAGTGGCAACAGAAACATGAACATGAGGGTTGGTACAATATCAAGAATAATCATCCAGCAAGTAAAAGGAGCATAGCATGTTATAAACGTAAGGGCATTGTATAAGCTTAGGCTACAGCTCCATGAGACCAGTACTTCGAGGGGATAATCCAAATAAGGAAACCCTCATCTATATACCTTCATCTCATGTTACCGTAATCCAAGCGCATACAACAACCACAGTAACGTCTTTTATTATTATTATTATTATTATTATTACTCGTCTTACCCTGATATCTAGCTATGTGAACTAGCGTCCCAGCACACATAGATCCATATCCGAGTAAAGCAAGGTTGTTATTGGAAACCAGCGGGGGTATCAACGAACTATGTTTACAGTGGGTCCCGTACATACCCGGGACCACGGCCCAGGGTGTTCCGTTGCTTGGTGACGGAACCTGCCGCAAGGCGATTCAGGAGGGTCTTATGTATGCCCTTATCATGATGGTACCAGGAATGAGGGAGCCAGCTCTCCCCTCGGTCCCCTGGAGGCCCACAGGTCAGACCGGAAATTTAGTTGCACAACATACCTAATACCACTGTAAACACGAACACATATTGATAGCCGCATATTTCCCCCGACCCGATGCAAGTTGTCTCATTATGATTTATTAGATGATTTATCAGATTCCGGGAATGAGCAAGAACAAGTCAGGAATGTCATGAATGCAGGTATATCAGGAGTACTGGTTCGTACTATAATGTATCACATGTGTATCAGGAGTATAGTTGTACTGTCAAGCTGTCAGGTCATCATTCCCGTTATCGTGATAATTATGAAAGTCATGTGTATCATGCCTTATGTTGATAGATAGCATGATAAGAGGTGATATTCATCAAGTAACAAGCCTCGCAAATAGCAACATAATATACATGATCCAAAGATAATGTTCATAATCAAAGAAGTAATTAACCATAATGAATAGTCAAGGTTAGTCGACTAGGAAAGACAAGTAGTCGACTCATGAAAGAGTTAGTCGACTATAGAAAGGGAACAAGTCGACTAAGAAAGCTGCGTTTTTCAGAGGAAAGTTAGTCGACTAAGGCGTTTGGGTTAGTCGACTGGTCAAGTCTGCGTCTCGAAGAGCCGCGTTTCAAGAAGCTGCGTTAGTCGACTAGGAACAGTAGGTAGTCGACTAGGGAAATCTGCGTTTCAAGGAACCGCGTTTTCAGAAGGGAAGTTAGTCGACTAGGGGAAAACACCAAGTCGACTAATAAAGTGCGTTTCAAAGAGCTGCGTTGCAGAGAAAGGCTAGTCGACTGGACGCAAGGGAGTAGTCGACTAACTATGCTGCGTTTCAGAATCAAGGGTGCGTTTCTAAAGGTTTAGTCGACTGATAAATTGGTCAAGTCGACTAATGAAGTTCAAAACTGAGCAGATCCTATTATTTGAGAGCTGCGTTTCAAAGGGGTTAGTCGACTTGCATTTGGGCCAAGTCGACTAATAGAGGTTCAGAACAGAGAACAGGTCCAAATATTCGAGGGCTGTGTTTGTTACAAACATGAAATAATATCAAGTCATGGCGAGTAGAATTACTCGCCTAAGGTGCGTCCGACGCAGAGAAACGCGGTCCCAATCCAACAGGAGGGTGCCGGTTCTCACAAGTTGATGGAAAGGGTTGTGGTTGCTTTGGAGAAGATGGAGGTGCAAGTCTAGTTCATCAAGCCAAAAACGGGATCTTGCAAACGTTGTTGCGGGGGACGAAACTATAGTCCGTTAGAAAGAGGTTGTCGAGGAAGTGAAGGTGGTACGCTTGGTGGAGGCTAAGGTGGTGCTGGTGGTGGTGGAAATGGTGGTGAAGCTTTTTGGTGAAAGTGGGTTCTTTGAGGTTCTCTTGGTGAAAGAGGTTGAAGAAGATGGTGTTTGTTGTTAAAAATGGAGGAGGAGATGGAGTAGAATGAAGTAGAGGGATTTGTGGTGGAGAAAATGGCTTTGGTGGGTGGTGGTGATGGCCGGCCAAAGAGCTTGGGGGGTTGTGGTGGCTGTTGGAGCTTGCTGGAACAAAAAAAGATGAAGGAAAACAATGAGAGAGAAGATGGGAGTGCATTTATATAGAAGGGGGAAAACAATATAATAATTGCCATCCTCACTTCCCTCCAAAGAATGCTGCGTCTCAAGGCTGCGTCTAGGCAAAAAGAAGCCAAACGCGGGATTCAATGTTGCGTTCAGAAGAAAACGCAAAGGGCTGCGTTTCAGAGAAAAGGACAAAGGCATGGTTGATTGGACTTGAGTTGCTTTAGCCCATAAGCCTTAAATGCAGCAAGGGAAGGGTCTCCGCATTTAATGATGGATCCAGTAGGCCAAAACTCGCGTTTGAGGAAGGAGAGAGAAAAATGGGAAAAAAAAGAGAAGTGAAATAATAAAATGATTTCCCGATATCTGGGAAAATACCGAGAAGTCTGGAAAGGTCCAAAATTGAAGTGTCTCGGAAAGCTTCCCAAAAATTCACAAAAATCATAAATATTATAAAACGATTTATGGTGAAATCGGTTTTCAGAAATTCAATCCCATTTTTAAAATAAAAATCCTAGAGTCCACTATGAACGGTGTCTACACCGGATAAGCTAGATTTTTGATAAAATCTGAAAATTCCCAGAAAATGCCCGAAGGAAGAAAATATAATTTTAAGAAGGAATATGAAAGCGGAATCCATAAATTTGATTCCAATTACAAATTAAAATTCCTGGAATCAACCAGTGATGCTGGCCGACATCGGTTTTGAAGATTTACAACTTAATCCCGAAAAATTCTAGAAAATCATGAAAAATCTAATATATTAAGAAATAATATTTGAAACTTAAATTAGTCAAATCTAAATACCAAACAGATCAAATCATGCAGTACTGCTATACTAGTAAATATTCAAATAGTAGAAAATAAAATAAAAAGAAATATGCTCAAAAATCAAGATACGTAACTGTGTACGTATGTAGAAGATGGGGTATTACAGGGGGAGAGAGATGGGAGGGGTTGATGGGGACCGGACCCATTGGGGGGGTGGGGGTGGGCGGCAGGTGATGACGCGGGGGGGGGGGGGAGTAAAAGGAAAAGAAAGGAAGAAAGAAAGAAATGAGAATATTCAAAAAATAATATTACTATTATAATATCGGAAAATATCGACTGTTTCAGAAAAAACCCAAAAATACTTAGAGGTAGAAAACATCACCCTGAGGAATAATATTAAATCAATTTTAGAACTAAATTCTCATTTTCAAATTAAAAACCCTGGAATCAATCAGTGATGCTGGCCAACACCAAATCCGACAGAGTTTTGATAAATTAAGAAAAATCTCTAAAAATACATAAGGTAGAAAATATGATTTTACGAAATAATGTGAAGAGAATTTTAGAAATTCAACTCCGTTTGTAAATTAAAAATTATGGAATCGACCAGCGATACTGGTCGACACCGATTTTGAAGATTTTGCAATTTAATTTTGAAAAATTCCAAAAATTCATGAAAAACCTACAATATTGAAAAATGATGTTTGAAACTGAAATCGGTCAAATCTGACTATCAGAAAGAACAAATCGAGCAATACACTAGGATCGGGTCCTAAGTTCAGACTAGGGCTGACTCCTTGTCCATGAATCCGGATCCAATGCAAAACGATCACATAAATATTCATAAAATAAATGCAAAAACTGGAAGTAAATCAAAAAATACGATCGAGAATCTGAATACGTAACTAAGTACGTATTCCGAGAATAGGGTATTACAACATGCATAGTAGCCGTAGGATGGGTACGTCTACTACACGTGGCAGATGGGGTACTCTCACCTAATTAGTAATCTCTAGGGACATTTTTATATTTAACTTTTAGTTGCGTGTTTTTGTGGTGGTTACTACTGATTGATTGTATAACTATACATTTTACTTGACTTACTTCATGATATGACTATACTTATGTCTTGTGAATGTCTGTTTATCATCATGACTTGAATATTGTATGATTGGTTTCAATAATAAATTCATGCTACAAATACATGATTGTGTAATGAAGATATGTGTCATGTAACTGCATATTGTATATCATTTTTTGTCCATACATATCTGTGCGCTCTTCACATATTGCATATTTTTTTCCCTTGTTTGTACTTGTCGGGAGATTCTGACTCTCGTGGTGTGCTTACCCTATATAGTGGAGAGTACGTGGAGACGCCAGTTGGAGACGAGGAGTACTGCGAAGAGACTGTTGGAGCCCAATAACATACTTGGAGATTTTCTTTAGTTATTAGCTTTCATAGATGTACGAATAAAAGAGAGATTAACTCATTTCTTAGTTTTGGACTTGTATCCAGTTATTTGTTTTTTGTGGACTTCATTAATTGAATAAATTTTTAATTAGTTTGTTTCGTATATGTGTACTCTATTAGCACTCGATATGCAAATGCAGCAGACAATAAAAATAACATAATTTTTAAGTTAAAGGTTTAGCATGCTCTTTGAGCGTCGCCCAAGTCACATGTTTTGCTGGCGATAATAGAAAGCGGGGGTGACAAATTTTGTGTTAAATTGGCCCGTGAGCCCTAAGAGGATATTAAAAAAAAAATATTCGATCAATCCTTTGGGGCTGTTTGTTTCTCGCAAAAGGCTGCAAAATCGTAAGTTGTAAAACTTCTTTTTCATTTTTCGCTGTTTGTTTCATTACAAAATAACTTGCAAAATACAACTCTCATTTCCCACTTGCAGTTGCTACAGTTAAATTTGTGGTCACGTAAATCTCACTTTTACACTCACATTTTCCCACTTGCAATTGCTACAGTTAATTTTGTGGTCATGTAAATTCCATTTGTAGTACACTTGCAGTCCCAAAGCAGTTACTTGATAATCAATATATAATTTAATATTATTAAATATTTAATATTTTAATAGTGTTTAATTTCTTATCTAATTATTTTATATTTTTTATTATCTTTAATATTGTTTTAATATTCAATATTTAATTATTTTAATTTAATATTTTTATTTAATATTGTTATTTAATACTTTATTATTTTATTAATATTTACACTAATTTTCTTAATATTTTATTTTGATTTAATATTTTATTAATATAACAATAATATGCTTTAATATAAAATTAATATATATTTAATTAATTTATTTCTTAATATAAATAATTATTTATTAATATTATAATATAATTTAAAATTATATTAATATTTTATTATGTTAATATTGTAATAATTCATTATAATAATATCTTAATAATATTTTATTATTAAATTTATAATTATATTTTACTTTGTTTATTTTATATTTTATAATATTACAATATTATTATAATAAAATTTAATATTATAATAATTTTAAGTATTTTATAATATTATAATATTATAATTATATTTTATAATTTTTTAAAGATTTTTTTAATATTTATGTTTTATTAGTATCCTTAAAATTTTATTAATGTTCTTTATATTTTCTTAAATTTTTATAATTATTTATTTAGTTAATATTTAGTAATATTTTACTAATTTTACTAATATTTTATTAATATTATTGTTATAATTAAAATATTAAAATTATTAATATTTTATCTCAAATTTATTAGTACAATTTAATTTTCAATAGTATATAATAGCATTTACAATATTTAAATCACTGTTACAGTTAATTTTTTGGTCAACTTTTTCACTTACACTTTTAAGTTATCAACCAAACACCGTAAAACACATTTACTTTCTCATTCACACTTTCACTTTATCAACCAAATACCGTAAAACGTAATATATTTTTTTCATTTACAATTTGACTTTATCAACCAAATACTGTAAAACACAATATATTTTCTTTGCTACAGTTCACTTTTTCCATTCTCATTTTACGACTTACGATTTGCGACGTTTTGCAACGAAACAAAAAGCCTTTTGTAGAATGTGTTTTTTTTTCCTTTTCTTGGTTCAAAATCACCATATATATATATATAAGAATATTATTATTATTATTATTATTATTATTATTATTATTATTATTTACTTGGCAAGAAGAGGAAAGGGCGAGAATGGCTGAGAACAGCAGCGGCTGCGGCTGAGTTCAAATCAAAATGCAGAAAGGGAGAGAAATGATGACACGGATGAATTAAACAAGCATCTCATCTCATTATTATGTCTGATATGATGTTGACGTTGAAGATAGTTTAAATATTTTCTTAATATATAAACAAAAAAAAATAAATAAGTGAGAATCTAAATGGCAATCGCTATCACATCAGATACCCTGTGCAGACTGCAAAGGGTCATGTCAGTCAAAAAGGCTGGCTCCAAAAGACGGTCCCCTCTCTCTCTCTCTCTCTCTCTCACACACCAACACACCATCCCTTGCCCATCCACGCACAGGACAACCGGTTCTTGTTGTTACCGACTTCTCTTCTCCTCGATCTGCTCTCGTTAATTTCTCCTGTAAACAAAAACGATAATTCCCTAGCTAGCTGGCTCCTGCATGCCGAGACTGGACTCGATTGAGACATCTCGTCACCCTGCTGCTGCCTGCTGGTGGGACCCGTGCATACAGCATTTGCTAACTAGATTAGGCAATTCGTTAAAATCCTAGGTTATACATGAGTAAGTATAAAAATATTCCTATAATTAGCTAAATAAGGTTTAATTATAATATTCAATCCTCTTCGTCCAGAAACAGTAGCGTCTTTTTTGAAAAAAAATTGTCTCTAGTTCATTTTCAATCTCAATATTATTTTTATCATTCTCAATATAGAGTATAAGTAATATCCTTTCTTTTCTGTTTATAATAAAAATGTCATTTTTCTTTTCTCTTTATAACAAAAACATCATTCCCAATGCAAGGGTAAAATTGAAAATTTCCTAAATATATCATACTCAATCCCTTTTCCTTAATTCGCGTGTCCGGTCAAAATCAGCCCACTAAAAGCGGGCGGAGGGAGTATTTGTTATTCCTTGTATAGGCTGCGTACTAGAGATATCTGATCACTCCAACATGTACCAACACTTTAGGCATGATCACGGTTCAGATCGGTTTGAATTGGAATCGGGTCAGGAAAATCGGAACCGGCCCGGTTTGGCCGGTTTCGAACCGAACCGAAAACGGGCCCCGGCCGGCCGGTTCTGATTTGTGATATTTAAAACCGGGAACCGTCGGTTTTGATTTTGAACCAGCGGTTCACGGTTCAGAATCAATTTTTTTGGTTAGGTTCTTGTCTAGGCCCGGCCAGGCCGGCTGGCCCGTCCATGGGCCAGGCCGGCTGGCCCAGCCAAAAGACCAGGCGCCTGGCCTAATTATAAAAAGAAAAATTCACCTTGCTGGCTTGCACAAGTTCGAACCCCATGACCTTCAAGTTATTAACACGGTGCTCTAAGCAACTGAGCTAATAGGGAGTTCATTAGAAGTTTCAGTTATACATATATATTAATAGTCTCTTATGCATTTAGTGTTAAAAAAATCGAACATGAACCGGATTTGGACCCGAAACTGGCCGGCCCTGGTCCGGTTTCGGTTCCTCCGAGCCTGGAATCGGAACTGCCAGCTCCATAACTGGGGTCAGGTCTACCAACACCATGGCTAATAGACGAGTAATTCAGAGGAGTAGGGAGAGAGAGAAATGATTTGTATGCATATCTATCTTTAATTTGCAGCACGCAGTAAGTAAACTTATTAGTTAGTACTCGATTTGTTTAGAGAGAGTTGTGTCATTCTGGAAGGATTCTGTAACGCCCCGATCCCACGGGTACCGGGACGTCACTGCGACGTACATACGCAGGTCAGAAGTACCCTCACGTATATACGCTAAGCATCAGTACAAGCAAGAATCAGAGTACGATAAAGCGTAGCGTCCATTCATATGCCAACATAAGACGTACAAAGTACAAGGTTATCACAGATTGTGACATACATTTACATATCACATGCATCATATATCACAGCCAAACACAAAAGTACGATTTACAATAAGATTACAAGATGCTCACGAGCTGGAGGAAGGTCCCGCGAGCCAAAAAGGAAAGTCTGGGACGACAGTAACCGAGACTAGTCAGCCTGCTCAGAAAGGAAAGCTTGATCTACCACAGAAGGCCCCACCTCGATCCAAGGTTCGGAACCTGAACATATAAATTCAAGGGAGTCAGGACCTCCCGAACAAGTAGAGCAGGTTACAGCCGAGTGGCAATAGAAACATGAGCATGAGAGTTGGTATAATATCATGAGAAATCAGCCAGCAAGTAAAGAAGCACAACATATTATAAACGGAAGGGCAATGTATACGCTTAAACTACGGCTTCACGAGACTAGTACCTCGAGGGAATAATCCAAACAAGGAAACCCTCATCTATATACCTTTATCTCATGTCACCGTAATCCAAGTGCATACAACTCCCACAATTAGCGTCTTTTATCATTATTATTATTATAGCTCACCTTACCCTGATATCTAGCTATGTGGACTAGCGTCCCAGCACACATAGATCCATATCTCAGTAAAGCAAGGTTGTTATTGGAAACTAGCGGGGGTATCAACGAACTATGTTTACAGTGGGTCCCGTGCATACCCGGGACCACGGCCCAGGATTGTTCCGTTGCTTGGTGGACGGAACCTGCCGCAAGGCGATCAGGAGGGTCTTATAGGATGCCCTTATCAAGATGGTACCAAGAAGGAGGGAGCCAGCACTCCCCTCGGTCGCCTGGAGGCCCACAGGTCAGACCGGAAGTTCAGTTGCACAACATACCTAATGCCACTGTAAACACGAACACATATTGATAGCCGCATGTTTCCCCCGACCCAATGTAAGTTGTCTCATTTTATGGTATATTAAATAATTATCAGATTTCGGGAATGAGCAGGAACATGTCAGGAGTACAGGTATATCAGGAGTACTGGTTCGTACTATCAAGTAATCAAGTTTGTAAATCATGAAGTCAGGTGTATCATGCCTTGTGTTAATAGATAGCATGATAAGAGGTGATATTTGCCAAGTAACAAGTCTTGCAAATAGCAATATAAAATACATGACCCAAAGATAATGTTCATAATCAAAGAAGTAATTAAGCATAGCAAATAGTCAAGATTAGTCGACTAGAGAGAATAAGTAGTCGACTTATGAAAGAGTTAGTCGACTAGGAAATAGGGTTAGTCGACTAGGGAAGGCTGCGTTTCAAAAGAGCGCGTTTCAGGGAGCTGCGTTAGTCGACTGGGAAATAATAGTTAGTCGACTAATAAAGTCCGCGTCTCAAGGGCCGCGTCTTCAGAAGGGAAGTTAGTCGACTAGGGAAAACATCAAGTCGACTAATAAAGGGTGCGTCTCAAAGAGCTGCGTTTTCAAAGGAAAGTTAGTCGACTAGTGGGAAAACATAGTCGACTAGTGAAGTTGCGTTTTCAGAAATAAGGGTGCGTTTCAAAGGGATTAGTCGACTTATGAGTTGGTCAAGTCGACTAATGAAGTGCAAAACTGAGAGTAGGTCCTGTCATTTGAGGGCTGCGTTTTATTTACAAACATGAAATGATATCCAAGTCTTGGCGAGTAGAATTACTCGCCTAAAATGCGTCCGACGCAGAGAAACGCGGTCCCAATCCAAAGGAGGGTACCGGTCCTCACAAGAGAAGGCAAAAGGTTGATGGTGCAAGTCCAACTCAATATGGCAAAACGAGATTTTGCAAATGGCGTTGCGGGGAATGAAGCTATAGCCCGTCGGAAAGAGGTTGACGAGGAGGTGAAGATGGTATGCTTGGTGGAGGCTACGGTGGTGCAGGTGGTGGTGGAAATGGTGGTGAAGTCTTGTGGAGGAGATGGGTTCCTTGAAGTCTCTTGGTGAAAGGAGGTTGAAGAAGATGGTGGTTGTTGGTGGAAATGGAGGAGGAGATGGAGGGGAAGAAGGTGGAGGAGTTGGTGGAGTTTGGTGTTGGAATAAAAATGGAGAAGGGGAGGGTTTGTGGTGGCCGGCCAAGAGCTTGGTGGTGGTGTGCTTGCTGTTGGAGCTCACAGGAAACAAAGGAGATGAAGAAAGTGAAAGAGAGAGAAGATGGGGATGCATGTATATATAAAGGGGAAAATAATATAATAATAAGCCATCATCACTTTCCCTCCAAAGATTGCTGCGTCCACAATGTCCCAAGGCTGCGTTTAGGCAAATATAGAGCCAAACGCAGGAACTCAAGGCTGCGTCCAGAAGAAAACGCAAAGAGGCTGCGTTTCAGAGAAAAGGACAAAGGCATGGGTGATTGGACTTGAGTTGAATTGGCCCATAAGCATTTAATGCAGCAAGGGAAAGGTCTCCGCATTTAATGATGGATCCAATTGGCAAAACTCGCGTTTGAGGAAGGAGAGAGAAAAATGGAAAAAGAGATAAGTGAAAAACTTGGATAAATTCTCGGTATCTGGGAAAATACCGAAAACTCCAGGAATGACCAAAAATTGAAGTATTTCAGAAAGCTATTCAAAAATTCACAAAAATCATAAATATTATGAAATGACTTTTGGTGAAATCGGTTTCCAGAAATTCTATCTCATTTTCAAAATAAAAATCCTGGAATATACTGGGATCGGTGTCTACACCGGGTAGGCTGAATTTTCGATAAAATCTGAAAATTCTCAGAAAATGCCCAAAGGAAGAAAACATAATTCTAAGAAGGAATGTGAAAGCAAAATTCAGAAATTTAGTTCCAATAGCAAATTAAAATTCCTGGAATCAACCAGTGATACTGGCCGACACCGGTTTGAAGATCTACAATTTAATTCCGAAAAATTTCAGAAAATCATGAAAAATCTAGAATATTAAAAAATAATATTTGAAACTAAAATTAGTCAAATCTGAATACCAAACAGATCAAATCATGCAGTACTGCTATATGAGTAAGTATTTAAATAGCAGAAATAAAATAAAATAAAATAATAATAATAAAATGCACCAAAAATCAGGATACGTAACTGTGCACGTATACCGAGGATGGGGTGTTACAGATTCAAGGCCAAATTCTTCTAAATTAAATACAACCCAACAACATCCGAATGCAAGATTCACTCTGTTTAAGTGGATTTACATTATTTTAAGTAACTAAAAATAAAAAATCATGTATTTTGAATAATTTTTACCCATCCATCAAGTAGGCGCAAAAGGATGGTCAAAAATAACATATTACTTAGATCTACGCCTTTAGACATACAAATTCTTAAACCGACCAGTTCATCATGATCTAAACACTTAAAAATTCTCGCACACTAATTTCTGTTAGATTTCAAATATTATACACCGTTAAACTAACTAACTCACTATTTTGGCAATCAATTTTGTGCCTACTTGATGGATGAGCAAAAAGTATTCAAAATACATTATTTTTTATTTTTCGTTACTTGGAATAATATCGATCAACTTCAACAAAGTGGATTTTATATTCGGATATCGTAGGGTTGTATTTGAGTGAGAAGGATTCGACCTCGAATCTTTCCGAAATGACACAAGTCTCTCTCTATACACACACACACATATAACATCCCGATTTATTAAAATCTTGATTTAATATTCTTATACTTAATTAATGGGATTATACAAGATTATCTGAGGTAATTTAAATTATTTTGTGTCATTTTGGGGTTTTTAGAAATTTTAAGAAAATTTAGATGTGAGGTAAACTGGAGAATATATATATATATATGCATATACATGTATAGATTATGTGTGTGTTAAGTGTGTGTGAAATTTTTATGCAGTCATCCTTGCATGGATATATGTATATATAATTATACACAAAATTGTGTATGTAAATTCATATAATAAATTGGTGAATACTTATATGTGTAAATACAAGAAAATACAAACAAAATATATTTGAAATATTATAATAATATATTCCTAATAGTTAGTGGGAGAGGGTAGGTATGCATGAGATGGGGTGTATGGATGACTAGGATTTTGTTTGAAATTTGCGTGTATAGGTGGCATGATAAGATGAGAGAGAGATTGTGAATGTGCATAATATTAAATTTGAGAGGGGTTTTTGTGTAAAATGAGGAGAGAAATTTCTCATCCTTCTCCTTCATTTTCTAGAGCTGAAATAAGTTTCACTTTCATCTCTTCCAAATCCCAAAAACCGTAGATCTCTCTCTCTCTCTCTCTCTCTCTCTCTCTCTCTCTCTCTCAAATCCTCTCTCTCACTAACCCTCTCTCCCTCTCTCTTCCCTCCCTGAAGCAGGTGGCGCACCCCAGCAGGAGGTTAGGGCGCGCGCGCCAGGCAGCGCGTCGCATGGCGACGCCCGATCAGGCGACGCGCGGTGTAACACTTACCTTAACTAATCACCTTTTTCTTAACATTAAATGCTTTAGGGAGGTGATGTGGAACAAGTATTCATGTAAGATACCTATACTATACATTATACTATACATATTAGTATGTATATATTGGTATGTATGTATATGAATTTATATACACACACATGCATGTTCACTTCTTTACCATACCCCCCACCATACTTGTGGGTACAAGTACTTCATGAGGGGGACATTACTTATAGGTGTAAGGTATAGGTGTAAGGGGATGGTGTTAGGGGGGACACTTGTCATGATATCCTTGAAGAGAATGGAGTATAAATAGGAGAAAATGAAGAGAATAACCTCATTTGGTCACACTCTCTTTCTCTCTTCATCTAACTTCAAAAAACTCCTCTTTCTCTCTTCTTTTGCTGCCGGCCAAAGACAGCAGCAGCAGTAGCCCAGTTCACTCCAAATTCTTCACTTACTCTCTCTATTTCTCCCTCTCGTTCCCTTTACAAATCATTCCCTTACTTCCTTATACTAGAAAGGGTTTCCTTTACCTATTTTACCTCCTCCAAAGACCAAATAGAACGTGGTAAAGTGGTGATCTAACATCATCATTAGAGAAAATTCTTGAAGACAAGGTTAACCTAGAATAACCAGTTAGGAGGGTGATATTGATTGAAGAAGGTAAGCAACTCCTTAAGACTACACCCTCTTATGCTCTTTAAGCTACAAACTAATCATGATGTTGTTATAGCCTTATAGACTCCATTATAGCGGGTGACCAAGCGTGATAAAGGATACTTTCTACAAGGGTGAGTAGAACATCCAAATCCCAAAACTAATAGTAGGTAGTGTAAAGCTTGAACTTGAGTGGAAATTTCTAAGTTATAAGTGAACGTGAAATTGAATAATAATGCATATGTATGATTTATAGATTTTATGTGTACATAATCTTATAGTAATCATGTTGTAACTATTTTCATGTATGTTTAACATTGTGCATGATTGTGTGTATACATGGTAGTGAACCACATACCTTTTTAGAGAAATAGTTCTATGGATAAATATGGTACTTGATGCTATGCATATATTTATGGCTATACATATATTAAGATGACACGATATGTTGGTTATCTTGAAAAGGCTCGCATGTTGATAATTTAGCCAGTGGTTACCTATACATGTTAATGACTTCCATAATGTTGGCATGATGTAAAGTAGAAATTATGAAATAATTATGTTGTCATTGCTCTATGAATCCTTGCATGTTGTTATTACATGAAGGACGTGATTATTGCATATTTAGAGGAAAGGACCGGGTTGAACCGGAGGTGACCGAAGGGAAGAATATACGATAATGTATAGGAGGAAGGGACCGGGTTGAACTGGAGGTGATCGAAGGGGGGAATATTGCGTTGAATAACGTATAGGAGGAAGGGACCAGGTTTAACCGGAGGAGACCGAAGAGGGAGTCCAATGTTATGTTTAACAAGTATGTTAATGTGGTTAAGATAGAAATTGCATGTTAGAATTATATAAAAATCTTAAACACTAGACTCTGTGATGAGTCGACTGATACAGGCAATTTCCTACATATAAGTCGACTAACCCTCCAACTTAGTCGACTATAGGTGTGAGATTCTGTTACATAAGTCGCTGGAAACCAATACTAGTCGACTATACCAGATAGGTTAGTCGACTATATTTAGTTACAGGAGGCCAACAGAGAGTGGACATCTTCTTTTAGCTATGATTAGTCGACTATAGATGGTGATAAGTCGACTAGTATCTAGAGTAGTCGACTATACAGGATAGGACAGTCGACTAATATTGTTATAAGCAACAAACAGAGAGCACATATCTTTTTGGTTTAGACTTAGTCGGCTATAGATGGTTCGTAAGTCGACTAGTATCAAGTATAGTCGACTATACAGGATAGGGTAGTCGACTAGGTAAGTCACAGGCAGCCAACCGAGAGTAAATATCTTTTTGGACAGACCCAGTCGATTATAGCTTCAATATAAGTCGACTAATAGTAGTATTAACGATTATAGGAATGGGCAAGTCGACTAACATAACCTATTACTGTGTTTTGGTCAGGACTTCAGCAAATACCCAAAAATGTGAAAAAATAGTATAAATTATAATTGTTAACATAATGATAAATCCCAAATAGACATACGTAATGGTCATGCATATGATTATTGTTTTACTCACTGAGCTGTCGAGCTCACTTTGTTATATTAATCACTTTCAGATTTGGATAAAGGTAAGGGACCCGCTTAATGACAATACAGGATAGGTGGCAGCAGGAGATATTTCACCCTTTTGGCACGTTCTTTTGATATGTATATATTGTTTAAGAAAAACTATATAAAACTTCTATGTTGATGCTTGCCATGAACTTGTAATATATTAAAATGCTTGTATTATTAGGTACTTGACTCAAATCCTGTATAATATTATAGAGTTTTTATGGAATAGTAATGTGTAGACTATGTTTTCTACCGGGTTGGCAGATCATTGTTTTGGAAATATGATAAATCATGCTGAGATTATATATACATTTAAAGTGGAAAATGTTGTGAAGTTTTTAGTAGGCTGTCGGTAGCCGAAATTGAAGTGTTGTAATCTTGATGGGTCCCACGCTTGGATTAAGGATAACCATGATGATTGTGATAACTAGAAATATTAAGATTGGGACCGTTACACACGGCGCCGGGGGGCCGCCGCCAGTGATGTGGATAGGAGGGGCAGCACTCTTTTGGGGTTGCTCCTCTACTCTCACACCCCCTTCCCTTGGTATGTATTATCAAAACCCTAAAAGAATTTTAGCCTCTCTCTCTCTCATGATTTCTCTTTATGATTCATTCCTCTCTTTTTCTATAGTCATGGTCGGCCAGGGCATCGGCGGTAAGCTAAGCGCAAAGACTTCGAAGAAGAGGAAACCATGGTGAGGGAGATTCCATCTTGATCTAAACCTATTTCAGTTTTCTCAATTTCAGAAAAATTCTCATGATGTGTAGTGATTAACTTCTGTAATTTAAGAGAGTCTTTAATCTATTTTCCCCTATATTTTCTTCTAAAATTTCTGGACAAAACCATCATCTTGAGTAAAATAGAGAATCTTCTCAATAGGTTCAAAAATCTGTTAAACAGAATAACTTATAAAATTTGGCTCAGTTCATCAGTGTGTTAGGGTTAAATAGTATCATATTATCTACCTTGAAAAGACAATCACGTCTACTTTCTAACGGTTCATACCATGTCCTTATCAGATACTTGTACCTTAAGTTATGACTGAAACATTGCATGTTGGTCGAAATTATCGTGCTGCAGAACTCATTCACAGCTGATGAGTTTCTGAATATTTGGAGCAGTTTAGTTAAATAAAACCTATCATGTAATATATCATTGGAAATGTAACACTTGTCTTAACTAATCGCCTTTTTCCTAACATTTAAATGCTTTAGGGAGGTGATGGGGGAGTAAGTATTCATGAAGAATACTATACATTATACTATACATATCGGTATGTATATATATGTATGTATGTATATAAATGAAATACAACCACTTGCTTGTTGACTTTGCTACCATACCCCCACCATGCTTGTGGGTACTAGTACCTCATGAAGGGGGAGGGATGAAACTTTGCTTATAGGGTAAGATTGGAGTAGAGAGATAGGGTTAGGGAGGGACACTTGTCATGATATTAATGAAGAGAATGGAGTATAAACAGGGGGATGAAGAGGATGACTCTCATTTGGTACTCTCTCTCTTTCTCTTCATTGTTCCAACTCCAAAACACTTTCTTTCCTCTCCCTTTTTGCAGCCGGCCAAGTCTAGCAGTAGCAGCAGCCCATTGATCCCCATTTCTTCACACACACACACACACACTCTCTCTCTTTCTCCCTCTCATTCCCTCACAAAACTTTCCTCCTTCCTATTATACAAGAAAAAGACTCCCTTTACATGTTTTATCTCCTCCAAAGACCAAATAGAACAAGCTAAAGCGGTGATCTAACATCACCATAAAAAGAAAATTCTTGAAGATAAGGTTAACCTAGGATTTCGAGTTAGGTTGGTGATATTGGTTGAACGGTAAGTAAAACCTTAAGATTTCTACCTCTCTTATACTCTTTTAACTAAGAACTAATCATGATGTTGTTATGGCCTTATAGACCCTATTGAAGTGGGAGACCAAGCTTGATAAGGAGATAACCTCTTCAAGGGTGAGTAGAACATCAAAACTCTAGTAAAATAGTAGGAGTGTAAAGCTTGAAATAAAGGGGGATTTCTAAATTATGAATGAACATGAAAATGAAGGATAATGCATGTGTATGGTTTATAGGTTTTATGTGTACAAAATCTTATGACAATCATGTTGAAGCTATTTTCATGTATATTTAACATTGTGCATGATTGTGCGTATACATGGTAGTTCACCACATGTCTTTTAGATAAATAGTTCTATGAATAAATATGATACTTGATGCTATGTATGTATTTATGGCTACGCATATATCTATAATGATATGATATGTTGGTTATTTTGAAAAGATTCGCATATTGATAATTCGGCTAGTAATTATCCATACATGCTAATGACTTCCATGATATAGGCATGTTGTAAAGTAGGAATTATGATATTATTATGTTGTCGTTACTTTATGAATCCTTGTATGTTGTGATTACATAAAGGACGTGATTATTGCATAGGAGGAAGGGACCGGGTTGAACCGGAGGTGACCGAAGGGGAGAATATACGGTAATGTATAGGAGGAAGGGACCGAGTTGAACCGGTGGTGATCGAAGGGGGAAATTATTGCGTTGAATAACGTATAGGATGAAGAGACCGGGTTAAACCAGAGGAGACCAAAGGGGGAGCCCAATGTTATGTTTAACAAGTATGTTGATGTGGCTAAGATAGAAATTCCATGTTGAAATTATATATAAATCTTAAAACTAGAGTCTGTAATAGTCGACTTACCCAGGCATTTTCAGCAGGGTTAGTCGACTAGCCCTTGAGCTAAGTCGACTATAGATGGGAAAAACAAGTATACAAGTCTCAGAAAAACACTCTTAGTCAACTATATATAAACTGTAAGTCGACTAGACTTAGTTACAGGAAATAAACAGAGAGTGAACAACTTCTTTTAACCATAATTAGTCGACTATAGTTGACATGTTAGTCGACTAGTGTATAGTGTAGTCGACTACACCGGAAAGAGTAGTCGACTAGTATTGATTATAAGTAACAAACAGAGAGCACATATCTTTTTGATCCAGAATTAGTCGACTACAGTTGACCCGTAAGTCGACTAATACCTAGTGTAGTCGACTATACCAGATAGGTTAGTCGACTAGTTAAGTAATAGGCAGCTAGCAGAGAGTTAACACCTTTTTGAAGAGGTCCTAGTCGACTATAGTTTCTGTATAAGTCAACTTAAGGAAGAGTTAGTCGACTATAGGTATGAGTTAGTCGACTATTAGGACCTGTTAATGTGTTTTGGTCAGGATTTCAGTAAATACCCAAAAATGTACAAAAATAGTATCAATTACAATTGTTAACCTGATGATGAAATTTCCAAATAACCTATGTAATAGACATGCATATAACACTATTTTACTCACTGAGCTGTCGAGCTCACTCAGTTCTCATTATCACCTTCAGATTTGGACAAAGGTAAGAGACCTGCTTAATGGCAACACATGCGGGATAGGTGTCAACAGAGACATTTTTACCCTTTTTTCTTGTTCTTGTGATATGTATATCGTTTTAGAAAACTATGCAAAAATTTCTATTTGGATGTTTACTATGAACTTGTAAATATTGAAATGCTTGGTGCTAGACTCAAATTCTGTATTATATTATGGAATAGTAATGTATTAGACTATATTTTCTAATGAGTTATCAGATCAATATTTTGAAAAATGCTAAATCATGTTAAGATCATACATGTTATCAAAGTAGATATTGATGTAAAGTATAGAGCCGGCTGATGTTAGCCGAATTGAAGTATCGTATCTTGATGGGTCCCACGCTTGGATTAAGGATGATTTGTGATGATTAAAATCTGAATGGAAATGATTAACTGAGACCGTTACAGGAAAGGTAGTAGAGTCTAGTTTCTAATAAATCTTTCCTCATTCTATTCCAATACGTAGAATGAAAGTTATTATAAAAACTCCATTGGTTGTCAGGAAAAACTGAGCCATGAAAAATGTGTTTAAGCAATAAGTTCATGACTAATGAATACTGCTAAATCAAACTAATTATAGTATGTGATATATTGTTTAAGAGATATATAGAGCCATAAGAGTCCACCTTTCAGTGGATTATGTCACGTCCCGTTTGGATGTATGTGATAGAGACATTGTCAAACACTACGAGTAGATTGAGGAATTTTTGCCAGAGTTGAATGGTGATTGTAGAAAGAGTAATTCTTGTTGATATAGAAAAGATCCCACAAACTCATAATGTATAGAACTTGAACTTTAAGTTCATTAGTTTACAAAGCTAAATTGTGTCCCTTGATATCTAAAAGAGAAATTTTGAAAACACGAAAGTCTCTCAATTAAACCTAAGCCCTCCTTTCATTAAAATTTTGTATACAAAGAAGATGAGATTATACTCCTAATGTCTTCACCTATAATGTCTTGGTTGATGCTCTAAGAAAGTCTAAGAGGTAGAGGAGCTGATAAAATCTCTTGATCTTGTAACAAAAAATTTAATTAAGCTATATCCGAAAGTTTGCAATTAGCAAAATATAACTCATGGAAGCCTCAAAGGATATCTTGACCCTGTAAGGAAGAGATAGTACATTGGAACTCTCCTATCGCTCGTTTTAACTATTTATTATTAATTAAACAATCTTCTCTAACTTTCTCTCCAAGCTACCAAATTTCTAGGGGAACTACATTAAGTAATAAGAGCAACCACGAATACAATAAGAGTATGGTTTAATACATAACTCAAATGTAGTCTAATTCCTTATTTACTTGCTGTGTCACCTATTTGAAAAGATAATTATTTGGGCATGCCATATCATTCTGAAAATTCACATTATCCTCCAATTCCTTTGATCATCTGTACTTGAACTCCTTCTAGGCCTTTTGGACTATATTACAGTAGTGTTGTATGCATCATATGTATTAGGAAGCGAAATACTCAAGTGATTCCTACAACACTTGTCAACCATAATGCACATAAAAGGGGTTCGTGACGAGAACCTGTGACGTATTTTCAAGACAAATACGTTAAGCCGCAGTACATTAATTCAAATAAAATAAGGTTTATCAATTATTCCAGCTAGAAGAAATCAAATACAAATGTCACCAAATGTTTCACTTATTACAACATAATGAAATCATAGAAAATATAACCATAAAAAGTCTCTCACATTGAGGATAAAAAAATCTGTCTACTGGAGATCAGCAAGGTGCTCGAAGTACTCCTGCTCCTGCAGAGTCTCTGAATCAGAACCTGAGTAAGCAAACTCAGGGTCGTCAATAGCGACTTAAGTGAGTGATAAAAAGAAGGAATATAAAGAAACATGCAAAAGTAACAACAACATGCATAGCTAAATATAGTTTATCATACTAATAATTAGCATATCAGAACCATGTTAAAGCACAATAATATACACCACATAACCATTTATAAATTATAATTTATCCAGATAGAGTCATGTTGTCAATATGCCTGTGTATGTTTATTCTTAATGTCTTGTTGTTTGAAACTGATAATTGGAGACGGTAATTTGTGTTTTAGGTGGGTTCCGTACATACCCGGAACCACGACCCAATCACCTGGCGCTGAACCAGGTCCTACCGCTAGATAGTCATTATCAAAAACAATAACAATATGAACAATACGAGATGTTAGTTATCCCCCAGAACCCTACAGTGGAACTGTATTTCCCGCGCAACCTATATCCTAAGTCCACCCAAAATACCAACACCGTCTCCTCTATCAATTTTCCCATCCTCAATGTAAATTATCAAATGATTATGTCATCTAAGCACTGGGTATGAATAATAACAATAACAATGACTATTTGACAATAAAACAATATCTTACCTAGTGACAATAGTAACATGATCTCTTTTTCAATATTCTTATGATCCAATACAATATGATCACTCCTTAGGGGTGCCACCAAATACGGATTATCCGCGGATATCCGCATCCGAATCCGCCTCCAATCCGGATACGGATATCATTTTTTCACATCCGTCAATATTCGTATCCGAAAGGTAGGTGCAGATACGGATATGGTAAACGTAATATCTTATTCGTATCCGATCCGATATCCGAATTTTGCGTGCTTCATAATGATATCGGTATGGAGGAGACTATTCTTCAATGGAATAAGTCATTAAATTTTGATATTTTGAGTTGGTGAAAAGTAATAGTGGAAAGTATTCGATTCTTGCAACAGTACAACAAGATATTTTGAGTATTTCGACATCAACTATGGCATCCGAATCGGCATTTAGCACCGGAGGACGTGTAATTTATTGTTATAGAAGTTGAATGACAATGAATATGATGAATGTATTGATATGTACACAATAATATCATAGTATGCATCACATTTAATATTGTAGTAGATGAGATAAAAAGTAATATAAGTATTTCTGTTTAATTTATCTTTAATCATATCTATTTTTTACATATTCGATTAGTATCCGCATCCGATCCGCTAATATCCGATTTATATCTGATATCCGATTTTGACGGATACGTATATCATTTTTTCACATCCGCCAATATCTGTATCCGAAGGTTGGGTGTGGATATGAATATGGTAGAGATAATATCCAATCCGTATCCGATCCGATGGCACCCCTATCACTCCTACTATATAGTCAATATATAATATAAGAATTCAGTATCACATTCCTTTTCTGCAATTTCCAACAATTTCGACTACTTTTACATAATTTTCAATAAATGACAATTTCACAATTTTAAATAATTTCTATTTCTATTAAATATTCAATGAATTCGAATCAAAGGTAATTTAGTGATTCCAGAAAAAATAATAATCTATTTATGCAACATCAATATTTGTAATCTTATAATTTTCTGAACAAGTTTTTAAATTCTAGAAAATTTAACAATCAATTTACTAAATCAACCATTCAATAATAGCAACAATAAACATCCCAAAATAAACAAAATGATATATATATATATATATATATATAATATATATATATATATATATATATATATATATATATGAGAGAAATGTAAATCAGCTGACACAGGAGGTAACTCCCTCCTATGTCGCACTCAAAAGTCGTATTTTCTGAGTGAATTTTCAAGATCCGACCGCACATTATCATCTTCATATTCTAAGATATGCATATATAAAAATCAAGTGATTTGAAGTTCGTTTACTTATTGATCTAATCGTTCCATTTTATTCTATTGTTAAAAAACCGTTAATGTTTGAACCCAAAGAAAATGGAGTAAACAAACTTCAAATCACTTGATTTTTTATATGTATATATCTTAGAATATGAAGATGATAATGTACGATCGGATCTTGAAAATTCATTTGAGAAATTGATTTTTGAGTGCGACATAGGAGGGAGTTGCCTCCTGTGTCAGCTGATTAACACTTCTCTCTCTCTCTCTCTCTCTCTCTCTCTATATATATATATATATATATATATATATATATATATATATAATATAATATATATATATATATATATATATATAGTGAGTAAAAGAACACTCACCTGGGCTATCACGCGTCCAAACACCAATTGAAGAAATCTACATTAATATATATTCGAATTAGAATTTATCAAATTTTACATATATCGAATTTTACATGAGATATCCTATTTATTCAGTATTTTAAATCAAATATAGATAATGCAGATCTTTAAACAAGGTTGCATAATGAAGTATAGAGTTCATGGGATTATTTAGATTTTATTTACTGATTTTTGTGGGGTTTAAATGGTTAAAAACGTGAAATTTTCTTAACGGGTCTGAATGTTGGAATAGCGGGTTTCAACTTTGAAGGCAGTGGTTCAGTCCCATATGAGCTGCAAATAATTCCAAACTTTTTCACTAAGTATTAGGGGTTATCTAAATATTTGTCCCTATTTTTACTTATTTTTTTAAATTTTTATCTAGCCAAAAATAATTGTTTTTCAATAAATTAACGGGTCTGTTTGTAATCGGGTCGGGTTACAATGGATTAAAACTCACAATATTTGGGCTGGACTGTATTGGGCTTTCTGAAATTGGGTTTTCTGAAAATACATATATATTATTTATTCTGTTTTCAGTTTCTGGCCTGGCCCAATGACTAGGCCCAGGGGCCCTGCCCTCGGCCTTGCCGAGAGTAGGCCGAAAAATCATTTCTTTTTTTTTTCGATCTGGGCCAGTGGCGGCCTTGGCCGCTGGCCTGGCCCAAGTAGCCAGGCCCGGGGTTCTGCACCCAGGCTGGCGGCCCAACCTTTCCCTTTTTTTGTTTTAGTTTGGTTTTGGCCCAGTGGCCGCCCATGCCACTGGGCCTGCACCTGGTCTGCACCCGGGTGCTGGTCTGCACCCGGGTGCGGGTCCGCTGACTACACAAACCCGCAGGTCTGTACAGTAGCTGCTCTCGGCCTTTGGTCGAGAGCAGTCTCTTCCCCCATTTTTTATTATATTATTACATTGAATTTTTTCTACATTAATAATGTACTGATGGATTATCCTATGTATTTAATTTAGATTATTGGGGTTAGGTTCTGAAACTTTTTTTTTTGGAAGGAAAAATTTTTAACATGCATTTTATTTGATCCAAAGCAATCCTTTTTTTCTTTTAATATTCCAGAATTTCTTTCTTTTGTTTTCTATAATCTAATTGGATAAATAATTTATTACTTTTATATATTTTTATTTAAACAAAGGTGATATTGTTAATGAAAGGGACGATCCATGGAAAGAGAATCTAAGTATGGTAATTTCGATTTAATTGATTTTTTTAATTCCTACAATTTATTTTATTTATATATTTTTTTTGGATGAGATCTAAGATTCATGAAAAGTATAAGTTAAACATGATATATCATAAATTTATAGTTCATACAATTATCTAGATATTAGGGGGATTTAAGTTTCATATGAGAATTTTAAATATGATAGATTATTAAATTCTAGTTCAGCAATTTAATTCTTAGATAAGAATCTCGATGGAAAAATTCATAGTAAGATAATCTAATCACAATAATTTAAAACCAAATTTTAATTCATAAAAAATTTAATTTTTTTTACTTACTTGGATAGATCCCCTTCGTCTGCTCCTCAATCTCTGACTCAATCTCCAGGCCTCAGACACGTTCCTCCGTCACGATCAGTTCCAAGAAGCGGTGAAGGGAGGAGGAAAAATGCTAGGTTTTGGATTTCTCTCTAACTATCATTCTTTTCTTCTTCTTTTTTTTTTTAAAGAAGCAGGAGAAAAGAGTTACGGTAATATAATAGTATAAAATCTTTTAGATTAAGATTTTTAGCAATCAGTTTTTTAAGATAAGAATCCAGGTTGTAAAGATAAGAAATCAGGTTATAAAGATAAGAAATCCCTGAAGATCTCTTGAGATCTTTCAGTTAGAAATTTGAATTTTAAGTTTAGCTTTGGGTTTGTTTAAATAATTTAGATCTCCTACTTAACCACAAGCCAATGTGGCATTATGATTTAGATATTAGGATTTAGTACAAAAGAATAGAGTTTGAAACTTGGCATAAACAAATATATATATTTTATTTCTTTTTATTTTATTTTATTTATTTAAGGTATTACCAAACAAGAGTATTACAACATCACTATTCTACCTCATAAATCGAGACTTGTGTATTTAAATTCACAAATAGTACACCTTAAAATGTGAGTATGGTAGGTGAAGCTTGAAAAATGTACCTCCAACGGAAGGAAAACTTTTATAGTGAAATAATTCAATGGCTATTCAATGAGTGGGAAGAGCCTGAATTGTACGTAGAGTAGTTGAGAAATTTGTCAAAGACTGTTAGATTAGGTTATGGGCCAGTAAACCATGTTTATCATTCTTAAGGATCTTTTGCGCATAATTAATAAATTCTAGTACGTTTCGACTATGTCTCTTCTTATTGTCGTCATTCAGTCTTATCACAAATAATTACTGCAAGTTGATGAAATCTTTCTCGTATCTTCCACTTTGATTCCGCATACTGCATTAGACTGAGTTATCCATGTCGCAAAGCAATAATATGATTTTTCACAAGTAGGATGAAAGATTTTGTGATGGTTCATTTAAATGAATAATCAATTTATCTCAATGAACGATTGAAGGCCGTAAGATACAAATTTGAGTTAAAAAGTCAAGTATTCATTTGTGACTATGAATACAACCATTAGAAATTAAGATAAGGCAAGACTACATTCGATAGCAAGCCGCATATGAGTTAATCTTGTATATGCTAACTTAATTAAGTACCCTCGTACTCTGACTTCGAACATCTAAGCCTCTTCTCAATTTACATGTGAAGAGGGGTTAATTAATTAGTGAAAGAATAATAAGAAGATATGATGACATAGTTAGTAAAAATTATACGAGTGTATAAGTAAAATTTAAAATCACAGATGTGCTAACTGAAAGTGACTATGGTCAAGTAAATTAATCAACTCTACCAGTTAAATAATAGGATGTATGAAGAGTGAAGTATAACTAACTACAAGACTTACTAATACAAATTAGGAATATATGTATTAAAGGTGTAATAAATGGTTAGACGAGACATCAAACGATTGACATTGATAATATTTTGTGTATAAAATGATTGTTGCATATGAATGATATTGAAGCATGAGTGTGATTAAGTTTCGGAAGGATTTGCGCCCAAATCCTTCCCACTCAAATACCACCATACATCATCTGAACACAAGATCCATTCTAATGAAGTTGATCTATATTATTTCAAGTATTTAAAAACCAAAAATCAAGTATTTTAAAAGTTTTTTGTCCATGCATCAAGTAGGGAAAAAATGTATGGCCTAAATTGCGAGTTGGTTAGTTTAATGGTGTAGAACATCTGAAACATAACAAAAATTGATTTGTAGGGGTTTTTAGATATTTAGATTATGATCAAATAGCCGGATCGAGAATTTGTATGTCAAAGGACATAAATCTAATCAACTCACTACTTTCGGCCGTCTATTTTGCGTCGCTTGATAGATGATCAAAAAGTATTCAAAACACTTGATTTGTGATTTTTAGTCACTTTAAATAATATAGATTAACTTCAACGGAGTGAATCTTGTATTCGAATGTTGGATGCTGGTATTTGAGTGGGATGATTCGGGCTCAAATCCTTGCGGAATGACGCAAGTCTATCTCTCTCTATATACAGAGAGAGAGACTTGCGTCATTCCGGAAGGATTCGAGCCTGAATCCTTTCCACTCAAATACAACCCTACGATGTTCGAATACAAGATCTATTCCATTGAAGCTGATTTATATTGTTTAAAGTATCTATAAACCAAAAATAAAGTATTTTAAATACTTTTTACGCATGCATCAAGTAGTGGGAAAATAATTGGCTTAAATAGTGAGTTGCTTAGTTTGACGGTGTAGACCATTTGAAACCTAAAAAAATAGTTTGAAGGGTTTTTTAAATGTTTAGATCACGATGAAATGGCCAGATCGAGAATTTGTTTGTCTAAAAACAAATAGCTAACCAACTCACTACTATCTGCCATCCATTTTGTGCCGCTTGATGCATGAGTAAAAGTATTTAAAATACTTGATTTTTGATTTATAAATACTTTAAATAATATAAATCAACTTCAATGAAATTGATTTTGCATTCGAATGTCTTAGGTTTGTATTTGAGTGGGAAGGATTCGATCTCGAATCCTTTCGGAATAATACAAGACACTCTTTTTGTATATATACACGCACATACATAAGGTCTCTACTCTAGAACAGACCCCGGGGAACAAATTATGGAAGGAGATTTTTTTCTAATTACCATCCTTGTCTCCATCACCTCCATGCCCCTATTTTCCATAAAAGCATGGAATGAAAAAAATTCTCAAGAAACAAGGCACAATCTTCTATTCTTACGAGATTTTCTTAATACAGGTAGAGAGATATGTACATGCATATGCATGTTAGATATAGGCGTTGTTGCCTTCTCTCGATCTCTTGTGTATTTATACACTGGACATGCAACACAGCTCCCACTTCGCGTCTGTTTGGTTGTTGTAATTCGTAAGTCGTTATTGGTAAACTCTTTTACGGTTTAAATGAGTTACATGCATGTAAGTTTTACGGTGTTTGGTTGGTAATGTAAAGATGTAAGTGAGAAAGTGTATTATATTTTATGGTGTTTTGGTCCGTAATGTGTAAGTCGTAAGTAAAAAATTTGACCACAAAATTAACTATTTAGTGCTTTAAAATTTTAAATATTGCAAAAAAATTCTAAAAATACTAAATATCAAAAAATATTAATATAAAAATATTACAAATTTGCATAAACGACAAAATTAATTGTAAGTGAGTGACAATTGGTATGCAAGTGAGTGATAATTAGGTTGTGTAAGTCTATTACGAATTACGGTAAAAATAAATACCGTAATTGTAATTGAGTTATAAATTATTTATAAATTAGGACTTTTTACTATCTTTTTAGGTGAAACAAACAACCCCTTCACGCCGAGAGAGAACAAATGAGAATGAGAACATGGCCAAAGCAACTTGAACGAGGGAGAGGTGCTCTAACAAAAAATTATTAATGGAAAAGTAATAGTTATTTAAGTTAAGTGCAGTGCGTCGGAAATATCATCTCTCTTAAACGAAACAAAATAAATTATAATAATAAATATTGAATGAATCAAAGGCCGGAAAAAGAAAGAATCAAGCACCAATGTCGGCAAGGCGGCACAATCCCAGCTGAGTTTCAAACACGGGGCGCTGACCAGCATGAGATTAATTAGGCTTTAAAACTTAAAAACTATAAGGTTTATGTAATTGGATCATTAGGCCCTTAATTTCTGACGTTTTTTAAATTAATTTCCAGGTATGTTTACCGTGGCCGCAATTCTCTTCACGCATTCTTCTTCTTACTATTCACCACAAACCACGTGCCATCAGCACCTTATTTAAACTTCAACAATTTCATGTTTTGCATATTGTACATCCAAAATTTCCCAAAGAAAAGGAAAAGGAAAAAAAAAAATCTATACACTAAAATTGACAAATATAAATTTATGTAGATCTATATGAAATCAAACTTTTGTAAATATTAGCACATAGGACCATTTATTGAAATATAATTTTTTTTGAAAATAACTTACTTTGGTTAATTCATTTGTAGAGAAAGAATGATATATCCGGCAGATCTTGAGTTTAAAGTGGTAAGTGAGAACGATTCTTCATATTTTAATGCAAATTCTTGAGAGGACGGTCTCCTATAGTCATGTATAGTTTGTCTAATGTATATTTTGAAATATGAAAAAACATAAAGGGGGTAGATTTCATTATTATCTAACTAGAACTAAAATTGATATAGTTACTGTTTTTTTGCAGTCGAGATCCAAACAAATTTGTAAATATCTCAGTTTTAATCACCGAATTAAGTTAATCTATTTCATAATATTTATAATCATCTACAAACTTATCAAAAAATTCGGCAACATCTCCTTTATAATTAAGAGTTTCCCCTGCACCTACTATTAATCCTTAAAACTTGGATCATATGAAATCAGCTCAACATTTACTTTCAATAACAAAATATAACCACAAACTCGAATGTACACCTTTCAGTAATACATTCCAACATAAACCAACTCAAATCTTTATCAGAAACAACTATAACTTGTGTGCACGTGTGTATTCTTACATGCTCTTTAAAAAAAAAAATTATGAGCTTTGGCTTTATTATCTATATTTCGTTACATGCTCTTTAATAAAGCGGGATGGACATCCCCTTTTTGATGCATGCGTAAAGTTGACTCATCTAGGAAATCTTCACTGTATCTCTTCTTTATTATGTTACCTAAACCATATCAAATGAAAGATTGTCTTAAATTCAATCACCATTGACTTGCCTTTTTCGAAATCTAAAGCTCTATAAGGCTAGCTCTTGTCAATTAGCATGGATTGATAATTCTCTTAAATTTTTTATGGTTTTGAGAAAACTATATCATTAAGTTTTCTTTCTCTTGTAATCAAATGCTATGGGGGCTATCTATCAAATGTTAAGGGGCGAGGTTGAGGTATGAGTATAATTCGTACAAGGCTTTAATTTAATTAGGATCAATTATTAATTGGGGCTCCTATTTCTCCATATGAGGGAGTGAAGAAGATGTCATGCTCTTCTTCCTTGCTTGTTTGGAGTGAGGGGAGCTCCAATAATCATTACTCTTTAACCCTGCTGGAAGATTAATTGATGTGTTCATGCCATACAATTGGGTTTACCACCGTCATTACCATTTCTAAAGTTAAATTATCGTTTTTTTTTTATTTGTCACAATATAGCCCAAACATTATATTGGCTAATTATCTTCTTTTTTCCTTGTCTTCCGAATTATAATGCATGGTTTATTTGGAATCCAGGATCATGCCATTATTGCTCCAATCACAGTTTAGTTTGTTTAAATTTTTTTTTTTTTTTGTTTTTTTGGGTCAATGATATATATATATGGAGATACTTTGCACTTTAACTAATTGGCTATGTGCATTTAAGCTCACATAAAACTATAGTTGCTCGTCCGTGTGAAAAAATTTGATAGAAGGATTAATTTGATGTAACTTACCAAATTTGAGGAATTAAACAAGTCAAAATATTTGAGAGACTAATATCAAAAATTTAAAGAGTTTAGATACTAATATCTAAAAACTCACAGCAAGAAAACTTGTTACTGTAATTACTATTGCTTAGAATCCCAGTTGTAGTGAGATAAAATGCTAAATGTAGAAACTTTCGTGAACTTCTCTCCATTCTTTAAAAGCTACCAAGAACTTTCAAAAATGCATAAAATTATCCTGAACTTAGCCAATTTCGAAAACTACCACACATTGTTAATGGTAAAGTTGAAAAGATTAAAATGCCCCCTCAGTTAAAATTGTCCCCTCCGATTCATTTTTCAAAAATTCACTTTTTTATTTCAGAAACAAAGGTAGTCTTAAAATAATCACATGACATGCATGTGATTGTTAACTTAATGTCGAGTTGACAAAGTATACTTTCTTGAAAAATAGGGAAAATGTTATAGTAGTTTTATGTGTTTTTAAAAGTTCGTCGTAATTTTATGAAAAACGGAAGAAAGTTTATTGTAGTTTTCTATATTTAGCCGCGAAATAAACAACCACAATACAAAGTCCAAGATTTTCACATAACCTAGACGATATTGTTTTGATACAATTTTTAGTGTCCACAATCACCTTACAACTCTTGTCTCTAATCTTAGTGAATGTGTGGAATGTTGCAGTTTTCCAATCGTCCTTTTCTTCTAATTGAGAGGGAACACATTCGACGACAGACAAATGGGTAGACGGTGTTGGCCTAATGCAATCGAGACCAATATTATTACTTGATAACTCATCAGTTTCAACACCTTCTGGATGATAGGTGTATTCCTCAGAATCTGACTCAGTAGTTTTGGTGGGTGTTTTATCTATTATGATTATCTTGATGAGACTAGGAAAAATGACAGTTATATGTCTATAACTTTGACATTTGTAGCATTTGGTTGTGGAACTTTGGGAAATTCAGGGCCTTTACTTTTGTTGTCTCGTTCAAGACTTCCCTTGATGTTATTCTTATGTGGAGGGTTTTGGATACTAGGATTATTGAACTGTGAAGAGGATGAGGTTCTAAATGCACTTGATTTTCAATCAAAACTCTTAGTGTTATAGTTAGACCGAAGAGAATCTAGATCCTGAACTAACACGTAAGCTGCCTTTAACTCGGTGACGTTTCTAGCTAAAAGTTCAGTTCTCAAGTCGCCTCTAAGTGCATCTCTAAATGTAGAAAGGATTTGAGCTTGTCCTTCAGTATTAAGGGTATTATATCTGATGAGAAACTCATCGAATTTTGTCACGTACTCTTTTGCTGATTTGTTACCTTGAGTGTATTGTTGCCACTCATCCATGAGACAAACACTTAACAATGTCGGCATATACTTTTCTCTTAGCTCATCTTTCATTTTATACCATGTATTGATCGATTCTTGACCACAAGTTGTACGCATGATCTCTAAGTTTGTCCAGTACTGACTAGCTTAGCCAGTCAGTTTCATCGCGACAAACTTAACTTTTCTAAGCTCAGTGAGATCATACCATGTGAAGTAATTATCAAGTTGTATCTAATCTGGAAAAAGTTGAGGGTCTAAGCGTCCATCGAAGGTAGGTACATCCAACTTAATGCTTCTAAGATATTATTCATCATGATTATGTGCATTGTGTTGGGTGTTTCGCTCGGCATTTGGTTGCAATGGGGTTTTCTTAGTCTTGGGTGGTTCATTGTAGTCTCTAACTTGACTGTCTCAGTTCGGTCTGAGGTTTGAGTCAGGGCGTCAAGCGTATCTTGTATGTCGGTGAATATAGTGACAAATTGTTGGAGATCAATAGGGGTTCTGGTGTGTGGTTCACTAGTCTCTCCTAACAAGTATGGGTACCAATACAGGTAAGCATGCACAATGAGATCCTAACTAAAGATGGGAATATGCAATTCTAGACTAGATGATTTTTTTGGGGTTCTGAAATTTTTTTTGGGTTTTGAAATTTTTTTTTCCAAATTAAAGGTTATTCAAACCGCAATTTTACCAACCTAATTGGACAGGTTGGCGTAACTCAGGTGGGAAGTTTTTCGCACTTGGTGTTCCTTGATTATTGAACTATGTTGAATACTCTTCCATGGTTATACATCAATTGTATGAAATTTCAGAAAAAAGCTTATCTTTTAATGTTTCCTATTTTTTATTTTATTTTTTATAAAATTTTAAACTAAATGCGATAAAGCAAATAAATGTGAACTAATTATGCAAATCTTACTTAACCGTACTCTGATACCAAGTTAACATGAAACGTGACGCGTATGTATCAGAAATCAGTGATAGAACAAAACTTCGCTACATTTCACCAATTATACGATCTTGGGTAGAAAAATAATCAAAATTATAATGCAGAATGAAGGGTTTAACAAAAGTGTTGATGCAACGATATCGATTTAGATATGAAATAAGGAACTAGTTATGATGGCAAAAACTTATAAAATCAGTATAAAAGAGCTCGTGACTACATGGCTGTCAGAATCTAAAAATATCACTATTTGTGACAGTAGATTAAGTCGATATATTAACAAAGGCAGATATCAACTCACAAATAAATAGACCGTGTTAAAAAAAATTACTTACTGAAAACCGCATAGATCATTGACATGTGAAGAATGTCAATGCAAAGCTCTCGTTATCATGAATTGAACGCCACAAAAACCATTCAAATCAGAGTTCGGATATGGAAGTTATGGCCGAAAACCTAAATGATGTTTTAACTGTAGTGATGGCACAGTGGTGATGGCCGGTGGCGTGCGTGAGGTGAGATCGAGAGAAGAGGAAGAGTTGGCGTCGAATTCTTTGACTGGTGTGGAGAAGAGAGAAGAAGAAGGAAGAAGAAGGAAGAGATGGCGGCTGAGGTAAGATAGTAGGAGGGAGAAAAATTTAGGGTTAGTGTTTAACTAGGAACAATTTGAAATTCAATCCTAAACAACTTTGAGATATAAAATCACTCACAAATTCTTATCAAAATTTTTCATTGCTTTTTGTTTATACAAGAGGGTCTTATATATGCTTTTATAAGATTTGAATCCAACTAAAACTCAAACTTCTAATCAAAATAGAATTACAATTCAAATTTTAGAAACTAAAAAAAACTAAAATAAAGAAACTAAAAAAAATTTAAATAAAGAAAGAAAAATATCCAAAACTCTACTACTTCTTCAACTCGGACTGAGACTTATTGGATTCGTCTCTTTGGCTCTTTCAACTAGACTGGATGTCCGCATCAGTTGCCTGCTCCATAATTTTGTTTAGAACAATTTATCCTTTAAACTAGAATATTTCTGCTAAACCCTTTCTGGGCTTTCCAAAGTGAGTATAATTTGCAGTTTGAAATACTTAATTTGGATATCTTTCTACTTAACCTTGAACAGGGGAAGCTGCTCTCATGGCCCTGCTGCATTTTATGTATAGTGGTAAGCTGTCAAGTACGTTCCCTCCTCCCTGTTGGATGTGCTAATGATTGCTGACAAGTTTAAGGTTCCTACTTGCATGAGTTACTGCACTTAGCTGGCTATGGCTTTGCCCATTACTATAGAATCTGCGCTATGCTGCCTTGACCTTCCACCCACTATCTCAGCGGCATCAGCAATTCAGCCTCTAATGAATGCAGCAAAGGAGTATCTTGCAAATAAATATAAGAACATAACCATGTGAGTTCAAACCATTGATCTTTTTTTCTCCCACCTCTGACGCCCGGACCTAAACCATCTATTATCTATTTCCAGGTTCGAGGATGAAGTATATTGACCCTTCCCTAGCAATCGTCTGCAGAAATGATCTTGAAGTCACATCAGAGGATGCTGTCTATGACCTCCTGGTCAAGTGTGGGTGCATACTCAGTATCCTAACTTGGAAGAGGGGCATGAGATCTTCAATCATCAACTTGTCCGGCTCATTCGTTTTCCCCCAAATAAGCTGCAGGAAGCTGCATAAGCTTCTAGTTAGTAGTAGTGATGCTGTACAGTGAAATCACTTGCAAACTCGTTGCAGAGGTTCTTTTCTTCAAGGTTGACAAACAGTGAATCTTGGGCTTAGGTAAGGCTTCTTCTTGGTGGTTTGCCGAGAAGGCTTACAAGTATAGACACCTTCAAGATAGCTTTCAAGGAGGTGGCGAAATTATTTCCATCAGGCAGAATTTACTCAGGCATTCCCCCCTGGGAGGTCAAGGGTTCTTCCTCTCAGTTCAATGCAATATGGACAATCAGAACATGACACATTGTTGTGGGCTTTTCTTGTGGATTCAAAACAAAAAGAAAATTCCGTAGTCACCTATGAGTTTGCGGCAAGGACAAGACCTCCTGAGAATTTTGCATGCAGAACCAAGGCATCTTATGATTTCACCAGACAGAAGCCTGTTGGGTTCAAGAACTTCTTTGGAATGCCACGGACTTTGTTCATGGCTGCTGATAGTCCTTACTTTGTTAATGGAGTTCTGCACCTGAGAGCTGAAGTGAGCATCAAGCAGCCTCCACAGCATTGAGGCAGAGCTGTCTTATGTTATGCTACTAAGTTCTATGTTGGAAAGAGAGAGTTTACTGATGGGGAAGTTGATAAGGATCGTTGAGGGGTCGTCGAGTGATCACCGAGGAAGTCGACGACGAAGACGAAGGAAAACAGCAGCAGAAAAACAAGCCAACAGCAGCAGGTGCAGATTGGCCGGTCGACCGGGTCGGTCGACCGACGTGCACATCATGCACAGGTTTTGGGCGGTCGACCGGCGGGTCGACCGAAGTGCTCTGACTGCAGGAACCCAACTCTCGGGTTTTCTGGGTCGACCGGCCGGTCGACCGGAATGATCTGACTGTAAACAACCCAACTCTCGGGTTTCTTGGGTCGACCGTCGGGTCGACCGGAAGAGGAAGTCGGTCGACCGTCCCGGTCGACCGACAGTCGGGTTTTGGGCGTAAATCTGCTGATTCGAAAATCTGTGTATTTAAGACCTGTTGTTGGTTTCTAGGGTTTGTATCTTGTAGAAGATCCTTGAGAAGGCTGCTGGAGCTCTCTTGCATTAAAAGAGGCTGCTAGCAATTGTAATCTTCTTCCATAGCAATTAAATCTCTCTCTGATTGCCCCGAGGACGTAGGCGTTGAGGCCGAATCTCTTTAGATCGTGTGTTTGAGTTTGTTCTTTTCTTCTGGTGATTATTTGTGCTGTTTGGGTTTATTCTCTGTGCTTGGAGATTTGTGAGATTCTCTTGGGGTTGTTGTCATAGGCGCACAACAAGTGGTATCAGAGCTTCCAAGTTGCACTTGGAATTTCTGAGGATTCGAAGGGCTCGAGATCTGATCCGGTGGAGATCGTGTGTCGATCTCAGATCAGATGTATTGGTGTTCGAGGAGATCGTGTGTCGATCTCAGAAGGACGCAAGGAGGGCTCGTGGAATCTGTGGTGGAGTAGATCCGGTGAGAAACTCAATCTAGGGTTTCAAGAGACAGGTAAAAATCTAATTTTTATCTGAGTAGAGATCTATTTCCAGTTGGTTATTCTTCCGCATAGATAGAGGATCAGAAATCTCAATGACAGAGGAAAGTACTTCTGTTAAGACCATGCATCCTCATCCGAGGATCGACGTGGTGAAGTTCAATGGTACAAATAACTTCGGGATGTGGAGATGTGAGGTTATGGATGCGCTGAATGCATCGAACCTCGAGGACACTCTCCTACTGGAGAAGAAGAGGAACACGACTACTGAAGAAGAGTGGGCGAAGATGAATAGGTCGGCATGTGGCTTAATATGTTCATGCTTGTCGCAAGACATCAAATATCTTGCACAACATGAGACGTCGGTGAAGAAACTGTGGGAAACACTTGCGAAGAAATACCTGACGAAGAGTGTTGAGTCCAGGTTGCAGCTTAAGAGTAAGCTGTATCAGTTTCGGATGAAGAAGGGGAGCACAGTGAATGAGCACATCAACCGATATACGAAGCTTCTTACAGACTTGGTAAACGTGAATGTCACTATAGATGAGGAAGATAAGGCGATCATCTTTCTGAACTCACTCCCGGCAGAGGAGTATGAGACATTCACTCTGACCTTCATCAATGGAAGGCAGACCTTGGATTATGATGAGGTGTCGTCTGCACTGTCGAGTTATGAGACGAGGAAAAAGGAGAGACATCCTTCTAGGTCAAACTCATCGGTGAAGGCACTGGAAGTAAGAGGCAGGAGTTCATCGTGGAAGAGTAAGGAGGTTAGAGGAAGATCTAAATCCAGGCCGGGTTTCAGAAATCTGAAGAGGAATCAGTGTGCCTTGTGTAAGGAACTAGGACACTGGAAAGCAGAATGTCCGAAGGCCAAAGGTAAGAAGGTGGAGTCAAAGACCGAGGCGAATCTCGCACAGACAGATGGATTGGATGATGACTCATCGGTGTTCTCTCTCTCGGTTACTACCCCTACTGTTTATAACTCAGATAGTGCTGAGTGGATCTTTGATAGCGGAGCCACCTATCATGTGTGCCCGAACAGGGCCTGGTTCTCTAGCTTTAAAAGGCTGGATGGATGTTACACGGTCATGGGGGATGACCATCCGTGTAATATTGAAGGGATGGGTACAGTTCGCATCAAGATGGATGATGGGATAGTTCGAGAGTTGAAGGAGGTGAGGTATGTACCTCATCTCAAAAGGAATCTTATCTCAGTTGGCACTTTGGAAGCATCGGGCATGGTGATTTCTGTTCGAGATGGCGATCTCAGGATGATCAAGGGCTCGATGGTGGTGATGAAGGGCGTCCGCCGAGGAAACCTCTACTACTTGAAGGGTAGTACGATTACAGATCAGGTGGAGACTTCGAGTTCTTCAGATGATGTTGGCCCGGGGATATGGCAGGGAAAGGCTGGACAGGAAGAAGAAAAGTCTTTGCGAGCTCCTGCAAAGAAGGAAAGGGAAGGTGCTGCTACCTGCAATTTGGAAGGTGGACACAGCGTTCTGGACAAGAAGAAGGTGAGATTCAGCACCAGTACTCACCACAATGAAGGTCTTCTTGATTGTGTTCACATGTGCATTTGGGGACCTGCTAAGACGGCATCACTTGGAGGTCACAAGTACTTTGTCTCATTTATTGATGGTTCATCTAGGCAGGTTTGGATATATCCTATGAGACAAAGGGGTGAAGCCCTAGATGTGTTGGTGAAGTGGAGAGGAAGAATGGAGAGGCAGATAGGTAGGAAGATAAAGGAGCTTCATATTGGTAATGTTGGAAAGGACATGTACCAGTTCCTACAATTTGGCCAGAACACAGGTATTACAACTCACTTCACAACAGGTACATATGGGTTGGCTAAAGATGTAGTCCGTTCCTTGCTGGAGGAGGTTCGGAGGCTGTTGTCTAATGCAGGATTAGACAGGTCGTTTTGGGCTGAGGCGACTGAGTATGCTAGCCATCTCATGAACAGGTCGACTGCGATAGGAGGTAAAACTCCATTGGATATTTGGTCTGAGGAAGCTGCTCAAGATCATTGTTTGCTGCGGGAGTTTGAAAGTCCGGCCTACTTCAGTGCCAAGGATGGCAAGGTGAATCCGCGAGCAAAGAGGTTTGTCTATTTGGGCGTCAAGGGAAACAGCTACAGGTTGTGGGACCCCGAAGACAAGAAGATCGTGATGAGCAGAAATGTCACTTTTGGAGAGACTTCAGGGTTGAAGTCCATCGTCTCTCAGCAGGTAGAGAGGACGAAGACCAAGGGAAGATCGCAGCGGGTGGAGGTTGATGCTACTCCATCATCTCCAGTTGGTTCGGCATCAAAGGATACTTCAGCGGAGGTGACACCGGGTGGAGTTCATGATACCAAAGGTGATGCTGAACAGGTTGACGACATTGTTGAGGATGTCGAGTTGTTTGCAGCTATAGGAACAAAGGTGAAACCACGCTTATGGGGGAAAGAAGCATGAATCTCAAGCTTGTGATCGTGACAAGCTGAAGTTGAAGGCCGTTGCTCTCCATGATGGTCGGGAAGAGGTTCATATGACTCGGTCAGACAGGTTCACTGCTGCAAATAGAGGTACCAGTGCTTGAGCTTGATGAAGCTCATCTTAAATGAACTACGGTTGGCTTGATCCTTTGGGCAAGGTACGTAGGCAGCCGTAAAGGCGCAGCCATTTGGTGATGCAACTCTTATGAAGCTATTTGGGTTCTCGAGAAGCTGTTTGGATCTTCACGTAGAGGTGAAGAGTTATGGCCAATGGAATTCCACGTAGAGGTGGAGAGGTTTCACGTAGAGGTGAAGTGTTGTGGCCAGTAGAACTTCATGCACATGTGAAGAGTTGTGGCCAGTTGGAGCTTCACATAGAGGTGGAGAGGCTTCACGTAGAGGTGAAGCGTTGTGGCCAATTGGACTTCACGTAGTGGTGAGGTGTTGTGATCTCGATGAACAGGTGATCTTCCGGTGAGAAGATATTGAGCTTGCATAAGGAGGGGTGTGCATCCAGTTGAAGCCGATGATGTTTGGTGGGCTCTACACAGACTTGGTGGACCGTCAGTGGAAGACAGGTAGACTAGATAGAGCTAGTCAGTTGGAGAGTCAGTGTTGGCTCGTGAGGAAGTCTTCATGAGGTCGTGAAGTTACGAAGTAGAAGCCATGTTGGTGATCGGCATGTATGAAAATTCTCCTAAGGTGAAGTGCAGGGAAGGCATGTACGATGCTTTCCAGTGGATAGTTGAGCTACAGACTCCAAGCCGAGATCGTGTGTCGATTTCACCGAGATCGTGTATCGATTTCGACTGGTGCGCGCAAGCCGAGATCGTGTGTCGATTTCGCCAGGTGATGGACTGGGGTTCGTTGGAGATCGGCTCAGATTTTAAGAAAAAAATCTTCGCCGAGGTGGAGAATTGTTGGAAAGAGAGAGTTTACTGATGGGGAAGTTGATAAGGATCGTCGAGGGGTCGTCGAGTGATCGCCGAGGAAGTCGACGACGAAGACGAAGGAAAACAGCAGCATAAAAATAAGCCAACAGCAGCAGGTGCAGATTGGCCGGTCGACCGGGCCGGTCGACCGACGTGCACAACATGCACAGGGTTTTGGGCGGTCGACCGGCGGGTCGACCGAAGTGCTCTGACTGCATGGGTCGACCGGCCGGTCGACCGGAATGATCTGACTGTAAACAACCCAACTCTCGGGTTTCTTGGGTCGACCGTCGGGTCGACCGGAAGAGGAGGTCGGTCGACCGTCCCGGTCGACCGACAGTCGGGTTTTGAGCGTAAATCTGCTGATTCGGAAATCTGTGTATTTAAGGGCTGTTGTTGGTTTCTAGGGTTTGTATCTTGTAGAAGATCCTTGAGAAGGCTGCTGGAGCTCTCTTGCATTAAAAGAGGCTGCTAGCAATTGTAATCTTCTTCCATAGCAATTAAATCTCTCTCTGATTGCCCCGAGGACGTAGGCGTTGAGGCCGAATCTCGTTAGATCATGTGTTTGAGTTTGTTCTTTTCTTCTGGTGATTATTTGTGCTGTTTGGGTTTATTCTCTGTGCTTGGAGATTTGTGAGATCCTCTTGGGGTTGTTATCATAGGCGCACAACATTCAATTTATTTTTCTTCTTGACTGAATCTTTTGTTAAGTTAGCTTCTTCCTTTACCTCTCTCTTTTGCTCTTACTGCAGTTGCAAATATGCAGGGAAAAAACAGCGGAATTATGTCTTTATTTTTTACTGCAATTAAGGGCAAATGCCCAGTTTGTTAATTTTGTTGTGATGACTGGTGACAGCAATGTCTTCACATGTCTGTCCTCTGAGAAAGTTACGTTTCAAAATTATCCAAGAATTTGCCCGTAGCCTCCCACTCTCTCTTTTGGAAAATTTTCTGTTAACGAAAGTATTGCCTATTTTATTTTTTATTCACAAGAACAAAAATAACACCTGCTATCTGTCACGAAGCCAAGGTGAATTTATAATTTTGCAACAGGAAAATACAATTGATGAGATTAATGTCCTTTCATCTGCAACAGAGTACGCAAGTATATAGTCTTCTTCAGGCTGAGCGCTTTCTTACAGAGTTGCATACAAAATTCTACAAATTTTTATGACTTCATAGCATATGACAGTTCTAACAACCAGAAAAGTTAACAGAAGGAAGAAAGAGAGAAATCTGATGAAAGCTAAAATACCAGAAAAGAAAAAACGAGTTATAAGAATCCACAAATAGACTATTATATATTCTGTCAAGGAAATGGAAAATAGTCACAGAATGGAACAGATTCCAAGGTTAATAACATGAGAAAATTAATACACAAATAAATAAATAAAAATTGAACTGCTTATTGCCAAACACATGTAAAACTAATCAGTATGGTATGGCTTTCAACCCTTGTTAGGGTGAAATGTCTGATATTCAGATTAATTCTCTGCCATTACCCAGCCAGATCAAGCCTTAGTTGAAGAATAATTGCAGCAGAATTGCATCTCAGTATGATGCCAGCTCTCACTGCAAGAATGATGATACCTCCATGTGAGGCAAACTAGCTGAACTCCACCCATGATAATTGCATGCAAGTTACTGGGATAACATATACAGCCTTCAAACATCATTTGTGTTGAACTTTCTTCACAGATATCCTCAGTGCCTGTAAAATCCTGCCTGTACAAGAGTCATCAAACAATCACGGCAAAACCAAAATCTCATTCATGTTGGAACAAAGCCTTGGAGAGCAATCCGCATGCTGTCTCTGATCCCCTGCTTTCATCCTGTTGCAGATGAGAGTAATTCTTCCCACTCATAGGTGTCTCGCAGACTATTTCATTCTTATTCCTCTCTCGCTTCATTCCCTTGGTCTTGGACTTTGGAAAATACTCGAGCATAGGTTTCTCGGTCCTTGCCTGCTTGAGGGCCCAAACCCTATGCAGATCTGGTACCCAGCTTGTGAAAGACAAGAACCTCCGGGCTCTGTCTCTTCGCTCCTGGGCTTTCATCAGTTTCCGATTATGTGCTTCACCATCTATAAATTGCTGATCCTTTAAATTACTTTCCTGTGGGTGGAAAGTAGTTTGACTGGTGAAAGCTCTAGCTGTTGGATCAAACACACCTCTGGCAACAAAATTATTTTCATTCCCATCCGTGTTTGGTTCTTCACTGTTGCTGGGAGGTAAGGAGTCCGATGCTTCCATTTCATTATCATCAAATGAGAAGAATTCCATTTCGCGATAGATTTTGTGAATAACATCTCCCAGAGAATGAGCATACCTGCAATAATAACCAGTTCAAGCAATTCAAACGGATTGGGGGGTTTTTGGGGGGTGGGGGGTGGGTTGGGGTGGGGGGTTTGTGGGTGGGGGTTCATGCAGTTGTTCTCTCTCTGTTTTTTTCCCCCTTCCTTTTTTTTCCTTTTTGGACAAAGGTCGTGGCCCCGACTTGAATATGGAACCTCCTATAATCGAAATCCTTACTAGCGAGCTAGGCCTCAATGGTGGGATTCATGTAGTTGACCCCAAGGGTTTGGGAAAAAGGTTTTGTTATCGTAGTGTTTGCTATAGAATGACAAATTGAAAGCAGACTTGCTATTTTCTCATAGGCAAGCAGCCCCGAAAATGACAAACTCAACTATTTTCTCCAGACTCTAAGCACAAGCACCTGAACTTTTCAGTTTATCTACAACATGAGATTCTATCAAAATAAATGGAGAAAAGCACTGTAACAAACTGTTTCATGGCGCATTGCTTTATCAACTCATGCAACCTGCAATAAGAAGGGAAACGAGCTACAACTGAAATAAGAAAACCAGCATGAATGGAAATTCATATTTTTTGAGATAAATGGTGGGAAGTCACCCACACTTTATTAAAAATGTCTTAATGAAACATAGTACAGGAAAAAAAAAAACGGTAGAAGAAAACCAGCATGAATTGAAATTTATATTGAGGCTTCCTTCCTCTATAAGCCAACCCGGATAATATAAAGATCAACATAGAATCCTGTTAGTCTCTGCTTTATCTATTAATGTCATAAGCTATTGGGAAACCCATGGGAAATACTTTTTTGGCTAAGTTTCTGAGTCCAGACTAGACTTGATCAGAATTGAAAAACTGCTTTCAGACAAAGTCTTAAAAATTGACGTGTAGAACTCCAATTTTATGTAAAAATCCGAGTAGAAAATTCCATTGCTTCCAAAAGGATGATACTTTCATATAGTTCGCTTCCTGTCATTACAATCAGATGATACTATCATGTGACATTCTTTCCTTGGTTAGAATCTGAACCAAGCCAACTACATGTTTTCAACACATGCAAAGAATTCAGCGGATATAATGCCCATTAAGTACTGTAATTCAATAAGATAGCACACAGTTATAAGAAGGCAAAATACCAAAAAGTCCCAAGCTTGCAATTAGTTATTTATCAAATTAAGCAGTAATTGAGCGCATGAATTGGAATTAACCTACATGGATGCCATTAGGCATGCATATTTTGTAAAATGTCAACAATTATCAATTTATTTATACAGAAGGAAGCTAAATAGCACGTGGTGAGCAAATGGAGATAGAAACCATACAACCACTAAGGGAGATTTTCTCAATTGAAATAGTAAAATGGCAGATACAACATACCTAGACTTTATAGTCCTTCCAGCAAACTCGAGAAGGCTCTCACCGCACAGGAAATCTCCTTGTAGATAGAATTCAATATTTTGCAGGAGCAAGCAGATCTCCTTAATCATCTTCTGTTTCACATTCTCTTCAAAGTTTGCTGTGATCTTCGACTGGAGTAGCTCCATTCTGAACAAGATCTGCAGCTCATGTCTAATGTGAGTTAAGGCATGCAAGGATTTAAACATTCCAGCCATAGATAATACAAGCTAATGCAGAAAAAAGGCAACATTAAAAGGATACTCTCGGATTATGTTCTCAGCACTGTAATTGGCTGAAGATTGATCTGAAGTGAGAGGTGCTGAATTGGTGCTTTTGTACTTTAACAATAGATCCTTAGGTTTCAGTAAAGAAGACAAGAAACTTCAGAGGAAACATTCACTACAGAAGCATCCTCTAATTCCTTGCAAACAGAGTCATTCTCTTCACTGCTTCCAACCTTGGCATACAGAGCATCAATAGACCGACCAACTAGGCGTTCAGCCAAGTTCCACAAGTCTACTTCCTTTGAACATACTCCATGCTGAATCTTTTGAGGAATAGTTCTAAGGAAAGCTTCCAAGTCTTCTAAGTTAGAAAATAATGAAGCCTCGTGGATTATTGGTTCACTGTGGTGCATCTCGCGAGCAGGAGAAGAGGAAGCAGGCAAATCAAGCTCTAGTTGTGATCCCTCAAGTCTCTCTTTCACTTCCTCATTGACATTGGAGGTACTTCCAGTTCTTTCAGACTTATTTGGCAACAGTCACTTGATTTCTTCATCTGCCTCATCCAACATTTCAAAAACCGCAGCTTCTTTGATTTGCTACTTTCAGCGGCAAATATCACTTCTTCCAAATCCATCTCTGGAGCAGAGTCATCATCTTGTCTGAACACTGCTTCGTAGAATGAGCTCCATGTAACATCCTGAAGCAGATGTTTGTGCATTTTGTTTCTTTTCTTTTTCCCATCCTTACTGTTAGATGAATCAGCTAGAGTATTATTTGATGTATTAGACAAGCCTTTGCCCGCTAAGTGATATGAGATTGAAACATTTTTTTCAATGATGCGAAGCAGTGCATAATTAACTGTAAATGGCTTTAGAATACCTTCAAGAGAGTTCCCATCACTGTCAGATATAGATACTGAAGCCCAAAAATTATTTCTAAAGAGGAAAGCTAGAAGGAGCTGCCAAATGGACTTTTCTACCACAAACTCACCCTTTTCCCCACAAAGCAATTCAAGAAACCTGTCCACAATGAAATTCCTCTCAGAATCTGCAGTCTCTTTCCTATACTCACCTGAAACTCCACGTAATAAAGCTACCCCAACTGAGTTTTCAATGAATTTTGCGCCCTCATCTCTCCTCCAAATCTCATTAATTCGAATCTTCACAAAGCTTCCATCAAAACTTTTCGAGAGAAGGGCCCAAAAGTCTGGCCTTTCTCTTCCTAATTTCAGCTTGATCAACTCAAGATTGCAGCTTTTACACTCTAAAGGCTTCCCACTAACATCAGTAATCCCGAGAACCAACTCAGCTTGACCCTTCTTGCTACTACAATCGGAACTAAACTCCATTGCAAACCCAACATAAGGAAATATCAACCCAAACGGAACCAAAGCAGAACCCACCACAATTGCATCCGTGGAGCAAAACCCCCAACCCAACCCCCTGATCCCCCTTACGAAAAATCCAAACTCGCATGCCCCATCAGAATTCACACTGATCCAGCTAAAATGGATATCTCTAGACACAAATTTCTCGTTCACTGGACCAAAAACTCTACAAAACTCCTGAGAATACCCATCAAAACCCGAACTTCCAAAATCCAGAAAATCTCGATACACAGGCGAGAACAGCAACACTAAATTTGCACGAAATGTTAGGGTTTCTCGGTTACCTGTCGAATTAGTCAGATCGGGCTCCCACGAGTAATCATGCTCAAGCTGGAGCAAGAACTTAGCGAGGAAAGAGGGGCGAGGGGGAGAGGGGTCGGTGGCGTCATCAGGAATCAGCGAACTGAGGGCCTGGGAGAGAGAGGCGAGCGTTTCGAGGGGGCGGCGGAAGGAGAAGGGAGGCGGAGATCGGCCGAGGAGGCGGTGGAGCTTGGAGGCGGAGAGGATTGGGGAGAGGGAGGAGATGAGGAGCTTGAAGGCGAAGAGAGAGAGGAGAGGGGAGGGAAAGTGAGGATTTTGTGGATCGAGGCTCGGATTCGGGTGATGTAATCAGTAGGGTTAGGGTTAGGGTTTTTGAGGAGAGGGTGGAGGTCGATAAGGAAGACGATCCGTTTGGGGAGAGAGTGTGCGGGGTCCATCAGGAAAGAGAGAGACAGGAGACGAGTGTTGAGTCTGTTGACTGAATAATGTAAGCATACATTTGGCTTTTGAAAATTTTGGCGGGAACTTAGAGCAGATTCTGGAAGGGTTGGTCGCGTGAGGGCCCGACTTGTAGGCCGTAGCAACTCTATTGGACTTCAGGGCCTGTTTTTTTTTTTTTTTTTTTTCTGTTTTTTCCTAATTTTGCAAGAAGAAGGAAGAGTGAAGAGGAAGGAGGAGAAGAAGAGAGAATAAAATAAAAGGAAATTAAAAAATTGGTTGTTTACCTCGATTGCCGAGCTCCTCAACTCCTCGCGTCAAAATTGGGTAGAAGAGAGAGAGAGAGAGAGAGAGAGAGAGAGGAGAAGATGGCTATCCGTGTTAGCGCAAATTAGGATCCGAGTTCATCGCCTGCGCTTCCGAGAGGACCAAATGGTGGCAGTTGTCTCTTCCTCTATCTTCAATGAAAACAAACAGGCCTTTATTGTTTAATAGCTGTGACCAAAATATATTAGCAACAAATTTGGGCGCCACAATAATTTTTTCTTTCCACAAGTTCGAGCCCAAATGAAAAATGACTCACAGCTCACAAGCACAACAGGAGAACAAGACGCAGGTAGAGCAACCTAATTTACCTAATCCCAGCAGCATCAACATAAATAATTCGATTACAAAATCTTAAGAGAATAAATACAGACAAGATGGGATCCGTAAGAATTAAAAGAGAAATGTTATCATAATGAAATTATTTATTAGAGCAAAACAGCTGGTAGCTCTACTAGTGCCACTTGTAGCAGTAAGACACCGAAACATGAACAAACACTAGTCTCGTCACTGCCTGCTTGCAACTTGCAAACTTGAATCTGTTGACTTAAAAAGAGAGACAGCGAGGAGTTGAGACGATGAGAACTTGTTGAGACAAATTTTCTCCAATTAAAAAGTAACACGCAATTTGTCTAATATAATATGCAAATGCTTCTTCTAATAGATAATTGCTAGCTCACTGCTATTAAATTCGTCTTGTTTTCTTTCATGTTCTGGTTCTGGGTTCTGATCACCTATGGTTCCTCATGGGAGGGACACCAATGATTATTTGTTACTATTACAACTAATGAATCATTATAGTTTCTTTCTCTTCTTCTTCATTTCATTACTGCTTCATTTGCAGCTGAAAATTTTCTAGTTCTAGTGATTGAATTTAAATGAATCGTCTCAATGCTCCAAAATCGGTGGCATATTTGCTGCCATTCTTCTCTGTTCTCCTCCTTTCCAATAGCCAAGCCAGAGCCACTGCAAATTTCACAACAGAATTGGACTCTACAATTCGAGACTACGCCTTCAAAGATCAGCCGTGCCTACGCCGAACTGGCAGTCTGTGCCAAGTTTCCCTCCCTGCCAATCTCTCTGGCATCGTCGAAGCCTCGGCCATAAGGCTGAGGACTGCCAGCTTCTGGTCCAAAGACACCACCAACTACTCATTCATCCGCATTCCACCAAGAATCATCCCCGTGCCTTACGTCAAAAGACTGCTCTGTTGGAGGAGAGAGGATATTAAAGGAGGTGATGCTATGTCAAGTGCTGTAGAAGATTGCCAAGTGCCGTCGAAGTTCGCCAAGGAAGTCGACGATGAAAGGCAAAGGGACAGCGGCAAGAAAATAGCAGCAGCAGCAGAAGACAGGAGGGTCGGTCGACCGGGCCGGTCGATCGGGCCGGTTGACCGACGTGCACAGCATGCACAGAGTTTTGGACGGTCGACCGGCCCGGTCGACCGAAGTGCACTGACTGCAGGAACCAACTCTCGGGTTTTCTGGGTCGACCGGCCGGTCGACCGGAATGAACTGATTGTAAACAACCCAACTCTCGGGTTTCTTGGATCGACCGTCGGGTCGACCGGAAGAGGGATCGGTCGACCGTCCCGGTCGACCGACAGTCGGGTTTGGGGTGAAATCTGCTTATCCGCTGATGTGAGGTATTTAAGCCTAATGTTGATTCTAGGGTTAAATCTCTGCGAAATTGTATTAGCTGTGAGTTCTCTTGCATTCAAAGAGACGAAGAGCTATTGTAATCATCTTCCTAAATATAAATCTCTCCATTGATTGCCCCGAGGACGTAGGCATTGAGGCCGAACCTCGTTAAATCTTGTCTTTGTGATTTGTGCGTTCTTCGTGTGATTGTTGGGTTGTTCTTTGTGCTGGAGATCTTGGGATTCTCTATTGTTTGGTTGTTGTGATTGGATAGCGCGCACAACAAGTGGTATCAGAGCTTCCGGGTTGCACTTGGGATTTCTGAGGATTCGGAGGGCTCGAGATCGGATCCGGTGGAGATCGTGTGTCGATCTCAGATCTGAGGTATTGGGTGTTCGTGGAGATCGTGTGTCGATCTCAGAAGGACTCAAGGAGGGCTCATTGAATTCGTGGTGAAGTAGATCTTGTGAGAAACTCGATCTAGGGTTTCAAGGGACAGGTAAAAATCATATTTTTATCTGTGTATAGATCTATTTCAAGGTAGTTGATCTTCCGCATAGATAGAGAATCAGGAGAAATCTCCATGGCAGAAGAAACTGCATCTGTTAAGACAATGAACAATCACCCAAGGATTGAAGTTGTTAAGTTTAATGGGACTAACAATTTTGATATGTGGAGATGCGAGGTTATGGATGCGCTGAATGCATCAAATCTCGAAGACACTCTCCTATTGGCGAAGAAGAAGAACACTACCACTGATGAAGAGTGGGCGAAGATGAACAAGTCGGCATGTGGCTTGATACGTTCATGCTTGTCACAAGACATAAAATACCTTGTGCAACATGAGACGTCAGCGAAGAAACTGTGGGAAACCCTTGAAAAGAAGTATCTGACGAAGAGTGTAGAGTCCAGGTTGCAGCTTAAGAGTAAGCTGTATCAGTTTCGGATGAAGAAGGGGAGCACAGTAAATGAGCACATCAACCGATATATGAAGCTTCTTACAGATCTGCTAAATGTGTATGTCACGGTAGATGAGGAAGATAAGGCGGTCATCTTTCTGAATTCACTTCCTGCAGAGGAGTACGAGACATTCACACTGACCTTCATTAATGGAAGGCAGAGCTTGGATTATGATGAGGTGTCGTCTGCATTGATGAGTTATGACACAAGGAAGAATGAGAGGCATCCTTCTCAGTCAGGGTCATCAGCGGAGGCATTGGAAGTAAGAGGCAGAGGTTCATCAAGGAAGGGAAAGGAGATTAGAGGAAGATCGAAATCCAGGCGGGATTCAGGGATCTCAAGAGAAATCAGTGCGCCTTCTGCAAAGAGTTTGGGCACTGGAAGGTGGACTGTCCAAAGTTCAAGAGAAAGAAGAAAGAATCAAAATCTGAAGCAAATCTCGCAAAAGTGGTAAAAACTGCAAGCAGCAAATCACAGGCAGATGGATCAGATTCAGATTCTTCAGTGTTTTCGTTTTCAGTTAAGAATGAGAGGCATCCTTCTCAGTCAGGGTCATCAGCGGAGGCATTGGAAGTAAGAGGCAGAGGTTCATCAAGGAAGGGAAAGGAGATTAGAGGAAGATCGAAATCCAGGCCGGGATTCAGGGATCTCAAGAGAAATCAATGCGCCTTCTGCAAAGAGTTTGGGCACTGGAAGGTGGACTGTCCAAAGTTCAAGGGAAAGAAGAAAGAATCAAAATCTGAAGCAAATCTCGCAAAAGTGGTAAAAACTGCAAGCAGCAAATCACAGGCAGATGGATCAGATTCAGATTCTTCAGTGTTCTCGTTTTCAGTTACCACTCCCGTCATTGGCTACTCGGGTGAGAACGAGTGGATCTTGGACACAGGTGCAACATATCATGTATGCCCTCATCGAGACTGGTTTGCCAGTTTCGAGAAGTTGGAGGGGTGTTCGGTCGTCATGGGCGATGATCATCCGTACATCATAGAGGGTGTTGGCACTATTCCAATCAGGATGTTTGATGGGATGGTGAGGGAGCTGAAAGAGGTGAGATATGTACCTCAGCTGAAGAGGAACTTGATCTCTGTAGGAGCTTTGGAATCATTGGGTCTCGGAGTGTCTATTAAGGAAGGAGTTCTTAAAATGATAAAGGGCTCGATGGTGGTGTTGAAGGCCGATCGCCGGAACAACTTGTATTACTTGAAGGGTAGTACAGTGACAGGGCAGGTGGCAGCTTCTACCAGTCAGAAGGAAGATTCAACCCGGCTGTGGCACATGAGGCTGGGACATGCAGGGGAGAAATCAATGCAAACTCTTGTGAAGAAAGGGTTGCTGAAGGGTGCTGAGACCTGCAAGTTGGATCTATGTGAACATTGCATCATCGGCAAGAAGACCAAGGTGAAGTTTGGCACAGCTTCACACTGCACGGAGGGTATTCTTGACTATGTTCACACGGATGTATGAGGACCTACCAAGACTGCATCGATTGGAGGTAACCACTATTTTGTGTCGTTCATCGATGACTATTCTAGGCGCTGTTGGGTATACACTATGCGACACAAAGATGAAGTCCTAGAGCTGTTTGTGAAGTGGAAGGCTAATCTGGAGAGAAGCACGGGAAGGAAGGTCAAGGTTCTCCGTTCTGACAATGGAGGAGAGTACAAATCGGATCCTTTCCTACAGCTATGCCTTGATGAGGGCATAGAGAGACACTTCACAGTACGAGAGACTCCGCAACAAAATGGGGTGGCTGAAAGGATGAACCGGACTTTGCTAGAGAAGGTTCGGTGTATGTTATCCAATGCAGGACTGCCAAAGAAGTTTTGGGCTGAAGCTTTGGGGTATGCATGCCATCTTGTGAACAGGTTGCCGTCGTCTGCAATAGGGGGAAGACTCCTCTTGAAGCTTGGTCAGGAAGAACTGCTGAGGACTATGATTTGCTACGGGATTTCGGATGTTCAGCCTACTACCATGTCAAAGAAGACAAGTTGGACCCAAGGGCAAAGAAAGGGGTGTTCGTTCGCTTCAAGCGAGGAACCAAGGGGTTCAAGATTTGGGACCAAAAGGACAAAAAGTTCATAATCAGCAGGGATGTCACATTCGATGAGGCTTCTCTGATGAAGCCTACGGTCTCTAAGCAGGTGGAGACCAGCAAGACCAAGGAGCTATTGCAGCAGGTGGAGAGTGATGCAGATCCACCATCTCTAGAGGATTCAGTATCAGTTCGGATCATTCCTGAGGTGATACAGGGTGGTGATCAAGTAGCTGAAGAAAATGCTGAAAATGTTGAAGAGGATCAGGAGCAGGTCATGGGTACTGTTCCAGATTCGACTGCAGTTGGAAGACCACGGAGGAACACTAGGAGATCGGGTTGGCTCACCACTGATATGGTCGTCGCGTATGCACTTCCAGTTGTTGAAGAGGCTATTCCATCTACCTTCAGGGAAGCTGAGATCAGTACAGAAGCTAGGATGTGGAAAGAGGCCATGGATGAAGAGATGAATCTCTCTACAAAAACAACACATGGGAACTTACTAAGTTGCCCAAGGGGAAGAAGGCCATAGGGTGCAAGTGGGTATTTGCTAAGAAGTAAGGATCTCTTCAAGAAGATGCAGTGCGCTACAAGGCAAGGCTGGTGGCTAAAGGCTACGCTCAGAGAGAAGGAATCGACTATAACGAGGTGTTCTCCCCAGTAGTTAAACACTCGTCTATTCGGATTCTATTAGCTTTGGTGGTGCAGAATGAGTTAGAACTTGACCAACTTGATGTGAAGACCGCCTTTCTCCACGGCGATCTTGAGGAGGAGATCTATATGACACAGCCCACAGGTTACAAAGCTGCAGGGAAGGAAGAGTTAGTATGTAAGCTAAAGAAATCGCTGTATGGTTTGAAGCAGTCTCCTAGACAGTGGTACAAGCGATTTGATGGCTTCATCAGGAAGAAGAAGTACACACGTAGCCATTTCGACCCATGTGTGTACTACAACAAGTTACCATCAGGTGAATATATCTATCTACTTCTTTATGTAGATGATATGTTGATTGCTTCTAGGTCGAGATCTGCTATTGACTCTCTGAAGAAGATGTTATCGTCAGAGTTTGAGATGAAGGACCTGGGGGAAGTAAGGAAAGTATTGGGCATGGAGATCACTAGAGACAGGAAAGCTGGCAGGATAAGTTTGACACAGAAGGGCTATTTGGAGAAGGTACTGCAGAGGTTTAATATCAGTAAGGATACTAAGTCTGTTAGTACACCTATGGCGCCGCACTTCAAATTGTCAGCAAAGATGTCTCCAAGGAGTGTTCAAGAGCGTGAGTATATGTCTCATGTTCCATATGCCAATGCTGTGGGTAGCTTGATGTATGCTATGGTGTGTACGAGGCCAGATCTATCACAGGCAGTCTCCATGGTGAGTCGATACATGCATGATCCTGGACAGGGTCATTGGGAAGCAGTGAAATGGATTCTGAGGTACATCAAGGGAACCGTTGATGTAGGACTAGTATTCGAGAAGGACAACACCGGAAAGCAGGAGTGCACAGGGTACGTGGACTCAGACTATGCAGGTGACCTTGACAAACGCCGGTCGACGACGGGATATGTCTTCACATTCTCACAGGCACCGGTGAGTTGGCGCTCCACACTTCAGTCTACCGTTGCGTTGTCGACCACAGAGGCTGAATATATGGCTATGACAGAGGCCATGAAGGAGGTAATCTGGCATCAGGGGTTGCTTGATGACTTGGGCGTGGAACAGGATATATTGAAGATAAACTGTGACAGCATGAGTGTCATCTACTTGTCAAGGAACCAGGTCTATCATGCAAGGACGAAGCATATTGATGTCAGGTATCACTTTGCTCGGGAGATTCTAGAGGAAGGTGACATTGACTTGGTGAAGATTCACACTTCGGAGAATCCGGCCGATATGCTAACAAAGGTGGTGTCGGGGGTGAAGTTTGCACACTGCAAAGACTTGCTCCATGTCCTTCAGGTGAATTGAGCTTGCTGAAGCTCATGTGGATGAACTACGGACGGCTTGATCCCTTGGGCAGTGGTACGTAGGCAACCATGTTGGTGTAGCAAAGGGGGAGAACATTGTTTGCATTGTTTTGATTGACAAAAAGGGAAGAAAGATTTTTACCCCTCATTTTATCTATGGTTTTGATTGTTTACCCCTTTGTTGATGATTGACAAAAAGGGGGAGAAGTATTTGAGTTTTATATGAGTATTTGAGTTTATATGCATGCTTATGTTTATATGCATATATTATGTTTTAATATCAAGAATATTAAGTTTAATTGTTTATTAAGTTTAATTGGTATCCAAAGCTTGCTTTGTAATTGTTGTAATTGGTATCTAGAGCTTGCTTTGTTTTGGATATTCCATGTAGTATCTAGAGTTTTTATTGTTTATGCATTATCATTCTTGCATATTTATGTTTATTTGTTTATGCATGAGTTAAGGGGGAGCTTCTTTGAAGCTTAACTTTAATCCATGCATATATAACTCCATGAGTTTTGTCATCATCAAAAAGGGGAGATTGTTGGCCCAATGGCCTTCCACTCTAGTTTGATGATGATCAACACTCATGTAGTTATGTTTACTAATATTCTTGTGTTTCTAAGTTTCAGATCATTAACAGGATATTAGTTGGTGATTAGCTTCAACAAGGAGTTTAGAAGCTATTCATGGTGATTCCAGGGCCAAAGCTTCAAGTTCACACTTTGCCTAGCCCATGGATGGAGTTTTGGAGCAAGTCTACTTGAAGATAAAGATCGTCAAGAAGACTTAGGTATCCTAGTTTAGATAGAGTTTTAGATCCATTTGTAAAGCTTAGTTTAGTTGATATGCTCAAGTGCACAAAACACACACGTTTTATGATTTGATATTTGGTTTTTATGAATAGTTGATCAAAACAAGTTTACATATGTTATATGTATAGTAGATGTTTTCTATTTATACATACATGCTTTAACTTGGTAAACAAACTTATTTTGATATCCCTATTCATGTTCTTGAAAAATCATGTTTTGAGAAAAATACAAGTGTTGATTCTTAATTTTTTTGAAAAGAAACAAAAGTAAATTTCATATGCTTGATATTTGAGTAGAAATGTTTTATCACATGATTAATATCAATGCAATATGTAAAATAAGTTTTATGGAAGTTTTGTAAAAGATAAAAATATTTTTAAAACAAGTTTTTATTAGATTTTCTGTTCCAGGCTTCAACCAAGTCGACTTGGTCTCTGACCAGTCGACTAGGTCAAAAGTCGGTCGACCGGGCCGGTCGACCGACGTGCACAAACCTGTGCACGTTTCTGGCACAGTGGACGGTCGACCGTACCGGTCGACCAGAGCAGTATATCTGCTCTCTGGTTTTCTGGGTCGACCGGACCGGTCGACCGCAGAAGAGAGCTTTGCTCTCTGTTTTCGTTTTTCGACCGGGCCGGTCGACCGCTGTTGCCCAACGGTCATATTTCTGACCGTTGGCGGTCGACCGGACCGGTCGACCGGTGGCCTGTCAGGCTGCCACATCAGCCTAACGGCTAGTTTTGTATAGGGGCTATATAAACCTCATCTCTTTGGGGATTTTAGCCAAGTTTTCCAAGAGAAAAATTTCCAGTTTTCTGAAGTGTTTAAAAGAGTTTTAAAAAGAGTTTTTGGGGCTTTAAAACTTCTCATCTTTATTTGTTTTGGTTTTTGGAAAATCAAAGAAAACTAGGTTTTGGGATTTTGATTTGGTATTTCATTTTCTATCATATACAAGAGATTTCCCAAGTAGTTTTTCTTTGTTGCTTGTTTTCAAAAACACTTTGATTCACACTTGAGCTATATCTTCATCCTAAACTATTTAGGATCTTGTTTTTGTGAAAAAAGAAAAAGGAAAGAGGTTTGTGGTTGAAATATACCACTTGTTGTAAACCCTTGATTTCTTGAGTTGCTCCCTCTTTGGTAGAGGTGGAGATTGTTGTATTGGGTTGTTGGTTTGGATCCCTCTTCGGTAGAGGTGATTGAGTTTGGTTGTAGACCTCTTCGGTAGAGGTGTTGGTTGTTGTATTGGCTACGGGCCCACCCCTCAGTTGTGAGGTGGTTGTTTGAGAGAGGAGTTTGGTACTCCTAGAGTTGTAAGAAATCCTCCTCGGTGGAGGTTCCCTCGGTGGGAGTTGAGATAGTGGAAATCCTACACGTGGTGTAGGCGGGGATGTAGAGCAAGGTGCTCGAACCTCGAAACAAATCTCGGTGTTTGCGATTGCTCCCATTGTCTCTCTAACTCTCTCTCATTTACTTTGTGCAAAGCATCATACTTCATATCATATCATATTTGCTTGTGTTGAGCATTGATTCATTCATATCTTATACATTGCTTGTGTTGCCTTGCATCTTTTATATTGCAATTCATTCTTATATGCTTGGCTTGATTGTGTGTATTTCATATTGCTTGGATTGCTTGTGTGTGTGTGCCTAACTTATACTCATCTAACAAGAGCTTCACATAGCACCTCAACCCATTTCAAGGGAATCAAGGGGAGTTAGTCCAGAGCCTCGCAAGGGGAATTCGGCTACACTTGTTGTATTGTATTAGTTTGTGCATAATTTGCATTAGCTTCCGCATTTAGCGCACTTAGTTTGCATTTAGTTTCTTAGATTAGCACTTACACCTATTCACCCCCCCTCTAGGTGTTTTTCAATTGGTATCAGAGCTAGTGCTCCTGATACTTAGGCTTAACATCCTAGGAGTGAGATCCATTTGCTTGCTAATCTACATTTGCATTTGATTGTTTGCACATATTTAGTTTATACCATGGACTTCATGACCCCACCTAGTTTTGACCCTTTCAACATTGATGTTTGGAAGTATAGGATGTCCATGTACCTAAAGACCCTAGGTTTGCATGTCTTCCTTGCCGCCACCAAGAGATGTTATCTTGGTGATGGTAATCATATAGGGGCCAATGCACTAGCCCTAGAGGCCATTAGAAGCACTCTTCCTAAAGATTATCTCTTATGTGTTTCTAACTTTGATTCCGCCTTTGCAATGTGGAACAAATTGACAACCACCACCACCTCGGAGCTTCAAGTTCAAATTTAAGAAGAGGAATCTAGTGGAGAATCCGATCCACAATGCTTCATGGTCCAAGGGAATGACTCCCTTGAGGTACATTCGGAATCCCACCTAGATAGTGATTATGATGCTAGTTCTTCATGTGATGATATTGTTGATGCCCATACTTTAAATGAGGAACTTTCTATTGTGTGTGAAAAACTAATTGAAAAATATAAGATTTTGAAAAAGAAAAGTCTAGAAATCGAAAAAGAAAATAAAAATTTGATTGCTAGACTTGATGTTGTTTTGCAAGAGAAAGAGGAGATTGCTAATGAGAGGGATTCATTAAAATCTCAACTTGATCTTGCACTTAAAGAAAATGAGTTTTTGAAAAATAAAAATGATTGTCATGTTCTTTTGAAGAAAAATGAAAACTTGTCTTCAAAAGTTGATTTTGTTTTAAAGGAGAATGTTGCTTTGAAAAATAAAATCATTTCTATTTCTAATGATTTAAATGTATGTTTAGAGAAAAACATTGTTTTGCAAAATAAGATTGATGCACATGTTTGCCATGCTAGGGTAGTATCACACACTTCACCTATTGCATGCCACACTTCTTCCTCTAAGATTAATGATGACATTTGTTTGCTTAAGAAGAAGGTTGATTGTTTGGGCTCCACTATGAGCCAATGTGCTAAGAACCATACACGCTTGGAATCCTTGGTTCGAAAGAAACAAGTTCCATCTTCTATGCATGCACACCCTCCACGGCATACACATGCTCCTCACGGACACCATCACACCATGTATGCTCATGTGTACACTTGTACACATTGTGGTCGTAAGGGCCATCTTGCTAAATTTTGTTATGATAGATTACATACTCCTAATTTAGTAAAGAATTTTGTTTGGGTTAGAGAAGGGACTAACCCCCATAGACCCAACAAGATGTGGGTACCAAAGACCACCCCTCCTATTATTTTTGATGTAGGTGTGGGCTCTCACATGACGTGAGAGTGATGACACCTTGGAGTGGATGCGTTCCGGACTTCATGAAAATCAAATTTGATGCATCACTTTCAAGGGAAGATTTGGTGGAGATGACCACCATGTTTTGGAGACAAGGAGAGTTGCTTCTTCGATTTTGGTAACAATCCTTTACTCCCATTTATTGTTTACATGCTTTTAATATTCATTGTTTATAGCATGTTTTTATTGTCTATGGATTAGTATGTTCATTCCATGTTTATTAGATCCTTGACATACATATATAGTATTTGAGACACACATGCTTATATGAACCCATAATTAGTGTTCTCACTTTTGTTTGAGCTATAATGTACATCATGAATCTAATACATGTGAATTTACATAGTAGTCATGTTTTAGGTTTATCATGATGATTTTCATATTTGTTTTGATGCTTCTTGTTAAGATTACTTGTTTAGATGTTAGTTTTCATTAAGACTAGGAATTATACTTGTACATATAGTGGGCGACAAATAAATCTATATATGTTTAGGCTTGATTGCTTATTTGAACCCATTAGATGTGTTAGTATAGTCTAGTTTTGATGATCCATACATTTTAGACTTGTATTCATATTTTTGGATTTATATGAGTTTTGATTTCATGTATATGTTTATTTTGCCAAAACATTAAGATATACATGTATACCTCTTGAGTCATTTGCCTTCCATGTAAATCTATTTATGGACTCAATTGTGTTTAGGGATATGTATGTATACTTAGTGTATTGACAATTCATACATATACCTTGAAATGAAATTGGTTTTTAGATGAAAATTTAGTTTTTCATGTTTCATGTATTTATGTTTAACTTCATGTATATGTCTATTTAGTTCAAACTAATCTTATACATATACATCTTTTTGAGCCACGTGCCTTCATGAATATACATTTAGTGGACTCGTTGAGTTTTGGATATGTATGTATATTTTAGCTTGTATTAGACATACATATGCCTTGAAGATTAAATAAGTAGTTTTATATGATTTTTCATGTTTTTGATGGAATTATGTTTTAAGGAATAATTGAGCTTAATGAAATATTTTTCATGATTATGATCTTCACATATTATTTGTACACTCATGTCTATTACTCATGTTTTGTTTCTCATGAGTTATGCTTTATTGGTTAGAGTGATGATTATCATGTGAATTTCATTTTTGTTTTATTCCTTACTTGAAGGATTTCGTACTAGTTAACAAGTTTTCCATTTAACTAGTTGTGATGTTCTTCAATTTGGTAGTGATTTTCAAACTAAGCTATATTTTCAAATCTATTTTTGAAAACCCCTACCATCCAAAGGGCGGTAGGATGGGAGATCATGTTCATGTATGCTCTAAATTGAAAATCTTTAAAACTTGAATTATGATTGGGTGGTAGATAATATAATGTATACACTTGAACTTATTGTTATGTCAATTGGTATCATTGAACTCTTTCAATTGGTATCATTTTGATCTTCTTGTATACTCATATATGTTTTGTATGTATGTATGCTTTAAATTTCAAGTATATCAATTTCTATTGGTATCTATTTTTCATACATATATATGTTTGTGTTTATGCTAGTGCTTGAGTTTCAATTTTGTTTAAATTGATTACTTTTAAATTGTTATCAAGACTATGCATGACTTTAGTTTGTATTTCATAAAGGGGAGAAAATTTGATTTTGTATTTCAATTGGTATTTGTACTCCCACTCTTTATGATTAAAAGTTGTTATTTTAAACATATGATATCAACATCAAATTTGTTTATATGTTTTAAAATGAACAATTCTTACTATTGGTATCAATATCTCTATGTAAAATCTTTTCAATTGGTTAAACATAACAAATTTTGAATACATTTAGTATCAAGATTCATGTTTTAGGAATTCAAGATTATGTTTAATTACAATTGGTATCTCAAAATGTTGTTTAAAGAATATATTCAAAATTTTGATTTGTATTTCCTATATGCAAGGAGAGCTTAACATCTCTCTTACATATAGATTCATGTTGAGTATATTATAAATTGAGGAGCTTGACAACTCTTCTTTATATGATATACGTGTGTAGGGGGAGCTTCACATCTCCTCTTATGCATTACATAATATGTGTTATGTGAATTGGGGCTTGTCATCCTTTCTTCATGTAATGCATATGTGTAGGGAAGCTAACTTAGCGTCTTCCTCTTCATGAATGTATATAGCATATAACATATATTGATCCTTGTTTATTGGTATCAAGATGCTTCATTGACATATTTTTAATTGATATCATGTTTGTAGTCACCCCTTATTGACTTTGTTTTTTTTGTTTTAGACAAAAAGGGGGAGAACATTGTTTGCATTGTTTTGATTGACAAAAAGGGGAAGAAAGATTTTTACCCCTCATTTTATCTATGGTTTTGATTGTTTACCCCTTTGTTGATGATTGACAAAAAGGGGAGAAGTATTTGAGTTTTATATGAGTATTTGAGTTTTATATGCATGCTTATGTTTTATATGCATATATTATGTTTTAATATCAAGAATATTAAGTTTAATTGTTTATTAAGTTTAATTGGTATCCAAAACTTGCTTTGTAATTGTTGTAATTGGTATCTAGAGCTTGCTTTGTTTTGGATATTCCATGTGGTATCTAGAGTTTTTATTGTTTATGCATTATCATTCTTGCATATTTATGTTTATTTGTTATGCATGAGTTAAGGGGGAGCTTCTTTGAAGCTTAACTTTAATCCATGCATATATAACTCCATGAGTTTTGTCATCATCAAAAAGGGGGAGATTGTTGGCCCAATGGCCTTCCACTCTAGTTTGATGATGATCAACACTCATGTAGTTATGTTTACTAATATTCTTGTGTTTCTAAGTTTCAGATCATTAACAGGATATTAGTTGGTGATTAGCTTCAACAAGGAGTTAGAAGCTATTCATGGTGATTCCAGGGCCAAAGCTTCAAGTTCACACTTTGCCTAGCCCATGGATGGAGTTTTGGAGCAAGTCTACTTGAAGATGAAGATCGTCAAGAAGACTTAGGTATCCTAGTTTAGATAGAGTTTTAGATCCATTTGTAAAGCTTAGTTTAGTTGATATGCTCAAGTGCACAAAACACACACGTTTTATGATTTGATATTTGATTTTTATGAATAGTTGATCAAAACAAGTTTACATATGTTATATGTATAGTAGATGTTTTCTATTTATACATACATGCTTTAACTTGGTAAACAAACTTATTTTGATATCCCTATTCATGTTCTTGAAAAATCAAGTTTTGAGAAAAATACAAGTGTTGATTCTTGATTTTTTTGAAAAGAAACAAAAGTAAATTTCATATGCTTGATATTTGAGTAGAAATGTTTTATCACATGATTAATATCAATGCAATATGTAAAACAAGTTTTATGGAAGTTTTGTAAAAGATAAAAATATTTTTAAAACAAGTTTTTATCAGATTTTCTGTTCCAGGCTTCAACCAAGTCGACTTGGTCTCTGACCAGTCGACTAGGTCAGAAGTCGGTCGACCGGGCCGGTCGACTGACGTGCACAAACCTGTGCACGTTTCTGGCACAGTGGACGGTCGACCGTACCGGTCGACCGGAGCAGTATATCTACTCTCTGGTTTTCTGGGTCGACCGGACCGGTCGACCGCAGAAGAGAGCTTTGCTCTCTGTTTTGTTTCGGTCGACCGGGCCGGTCGACCGCTGTTGCCCAACGGTCATATTTCTGACCGTTGGCGGTCGACCGGACCGGTCGACCGGTGGCCTGTCAGGCTGCCACATCAGCCTAACGGCTAGTTTTTGTATAGGGGCTATATAAACCCCATCTCTTGGGGATTTTGGCCAAGTTTTCCAAGAGAAAAATTTCCAGTTTTCTGAAGTGTTTAAAGAGTTTTAAAAAGAGTTTTTGGGGCTTTAAAACTTCTCATCTTTATTTGTTTTGGGTTTTTGAAAAATCAAAGAAAACTAGGTTTTTGGGATTTTGATTTGGTATTTCATTTTCTATCATATACAAGAGATTTCCCAAGTAGTTTTTCTTTGTTGCTTGTTTCCAAAAACACTTTGATTCCACACTTGAGCTATATCTTCTATCCTAAACTATTTAGGATCTTGTTTTTGTGGAAAAAGAAAAAGGAAAGAGGTTTGTGGTTGAAATATACCACTTGTTGTAAACCCTTGATTTCTTGAGTTGCTCCCTCTTTGGTAGAGGTGGAGATTGTTGTATTTGGTTGTTGGTTTGGATCCCTCTTCGGTAGAGGTGATTGAGTTTGGTTGTAGACCTCTTCGGTAGAGGTGTTGGTTGTTGTATTGGCTACGGGCCCACCCCTCGGTTGTGAGGTGGTTGTTTGAGAGAGGAGTTTGGTACTCCTAGAGTTGTAAGAAATCCTTCTCGGTGGAGGTTCCCTCGGTGGGAGTTGAGATAGTGGAAATCCTACACGTGGTGTAGGCGGGGATGTAGAGCAAGGTGCTCGAACCTCGAAACAAATCTCGGTGTTTGCGATTGCTCCCATTGTCTCTCTAACTCTCTCTCATTTACTTTGTGCAAAGCATCATACTTCATATCATATCATATTTGCTTGTGTTGAGCATTGATTCATTCATATCTTATACATTGCTTGTGTTGCCTTGCATCTTTTATATTGCAATTCATTCTTATATGCTTGGCTTGATTGTGTGTATTTCATATTGCTTGGATTGCTTGTGTGTGTGTGCCTAACTTATACTCATCCAACAAGAGCTTCACATAGCACCTCAACCCATTTTAAGGGGAATCAAGGGGAGTTAGTCCAGAGCCTCGCAAGGGGAATTCGGCTACACTTGTTGTATTGTATTAGTTTGTGCATAATTTACATTAGCTTCCGCATTTAGCGCGCTTAGTTTGCATTTAGTTTCTTAGATTAGCACTTACACCTATTCACCCCCCCCTCTAGGTGTTTTTCACGACCGTCGGGTCGACCGGAAGAGGGGTCGGTCGACCGTCCCGGTCGACCGACAGTCGGGTTTTGGGTGAAATCTGCTTATCCGCTGATGTGAGGTATTTAAGCCTAATGTTGATTCTAGGGTTAAATCTCTGCGAAATTGTATTAGCTGTGGGTTCTCTTGCATTCAAAGAGACGAAGAGCTATTGTAATCATCTTCCTAAATATAAATCTCTCCATTGATTGCCCCGAGGACGTAGGCATTGAGGCCGAACCTCGTTAAATCTTGTTTTTGTGATTTGTGCGTTCTTCGTGTGATTGTTGGGTTGTTCTTTGTACTGGAGATCTTGGGATTCTCTATTGTTTGGTTGTTGTGATTGGATAGCGCGCACAACACGCTCATCGTCTACCAAAATCTCGCCAACCTCTCTTCTTCTTCTTACTCCGACGCCATCCCCGGCTACTCCCTCGTCGCCCCCGTCGTTGGTTTCTTAGCCTACAATGCATCTGCCACTTCTCCTACTGAGCTCGATCTCCAAGTGAGTACTGGAGATCACATTGTTATCAATTTCCCACAAGTCAGGTTGCCTGATCAGGTAATGAGCTCTCCTAGCAGCAGCAGCAGCAGCAAATGCGGGAAATTCAGACGTGACGGTTCCGTGCAGATTGGTGATGTGGTGGAGGGCGTAGGAATAAATGCGTGTTTGGCGATGGGCACGGGGCATTTTATGATAGTCGTGCCGTCTGCGGTGGTCCCGGCATTGGGAGGGAAAGGGAGGAGGAGCAGGCGGTGGATTTGGGTAGGGGCATGTGGGGGTGGTGGAGTGGTTGGGTTGGGCTTGGTTGGAATTGGAATCTTGAAGGTGGCAAAGAATAAAAAAATGGAGGGGATGGAGGGGAAGGCTGATGAAGGAGAGGCTTTGGGGAGTGTATTTGTGAGAGGGAGCAAGATGCCTTCTGCTGCAATGACCAGGACTCAACCAGTGCTTGAGACGGGAAGTTTGTAACTCTAGAAAGAATTTTACTAGCAGCAAGGGATGCTGATTTCTTCATATGATTGGAACAGAGTTGTTTATTCTTTCATGATTTTAATTGTTTCATCAATTTAAGTGAGATATTTCATGCTCCTACGGAATTTTATTTATGGGTGACCACTGTGTAAAAGAAAGGAAGAGATCAATGCATTTGCTGCAAGGAATCACAAAATCAACCCTGTCGGAAGCAAACATAAGCCATGAATCTCAAAAACAGTCAAAAAAAATCTCAGTTTCTTTTGTGTAGAAGATATCTGTTATCTGAATCTTAACATAAGTTGCTATATGGAATGATGCACACATGCTCTTTTTTTTTTTTAACAAGAAAAAGACAACAGAGAGATCTATATGATCATCTAAAACCTTGTAGTTGTCAAAATTTAACCCGCGTCAGGATGATGACACATGTTCAGGTTATCAAGTATCCCGGAGCCTCCGCTATTCCTGGTCATCCCGGAGCTATCCTCTGTCCCGAAGATGCCCTCGGTACGGAGTCGCCTTCCACCAGTATGAGACCTCTACCTCTCCAAGGTCCTTTCCACTCTGAAGTCTTCCCCATCCCGAAAGTCTCGGCTCCGAACTTGAAGCTCCAACAATAGATTGTTCATGATCTCCGCCGATACTTATATAACTCCTTCCTCACCATGTTCATAACATATAATACCTGTTTCTCAAAAAATTGAAAAAAATCTTTAATTAATGCAAAAGAAAATTATAATAGGGCCAATATATGATTACAAAAGAGAGAAGAAAATTGATTGATCTTTCATTTGTTGTTGGATTCTTTTTGCAGTGATGGAGATTGAATCTTATTCTCCGTTGACGAACTGAATTTGAAGCTTAAATCTCCTCACTCTTTATCAAATACTAAGTAAGATATGAACCTTCAGGAGATTAAAAGAAAACTTGTTTGCTTACTGTTTGACACAAGTTTATCAGGAGTCCTATCTTCTTCTTTTCTCTCTCTCTCTCCCTATCAATCCCCTCCTTCTTTAGCTATTCGTAGTTATTTATAGAGGATTTTGGGGTATAAATGACCCATTAAATTTTTTCATAATGGGGATTCATCTTTCATTAAGTGGGAGAAGTGGGTGTAGTTGACCCACTTTTATGGGCTATTTATTACAGCAGAAATGCGGACCTCGTATTTGACTCGAAGTTCACGTTTAATGTTGAAACGTGGGGCTTGTGTAGGGCTCACATTTAAAAAGGAAACGCGACCCTCGTGTTTGGCAGAAAACGCGAAGTTGCATTTAAAGTTGTAACTGTTGGGATTTGGGTAGAACAAATAGTGCCACATCAGCTAGACGTGGAGATGGTCTTGGGTATATAAGGATTTGGGCAACTCCACCTAGAAGGCTAGTCTTTTGGGATGGCGCCCAAAGTCCTTCAAGTGGTATCAGAGTCATGCCTCGAACTCAGTCGTGTGTGTGGGTGATGTTCGACGATGTAAATCCCCCAATGGCGCAAAAGGCGCAATGGGCCTGCCCACCCCACTGGCGTAAAAAGGCGCAATAAGGCCCTTGTGAAGTTTAATGTTGGGCTCTCGAGAAATTTGACAGTGGTGCTCCTTGTAATGGGCGCTCGCCTGTTACGCGGTGTAGAGGAGTGACCGACTGCAGTTGGTACTTCACATAAGGCGTGCCGCAACCCAACGCAGTGAAGAGTTGGATCTCGATAGAGCATTTGATTTTCAAGTGTGAAGATAGTTGAGCTTGCAGGGAGACTCTTTATTCGAGGGGGGATTGTTGGGATTTGGGTCGAACAAATAGTCCCACATCAGCTAGACGTGGGGATGGTTTTGCGTATATAAGGATTTGGGCAACTTCACCTAGAAGTCTAGTCTTTTGGGATGGTGCCCCAAGTCCTTTAGTAACGCGATCTTTGCCTTCAATGAAGGAACGTGATCTCCGCATTTTATGGGAGAACGCAACTTCCGTGTTTAATGGGTGAAGCGACCCTCGCGTTTGAGATATTTTTTGATATCTTACAGAACCCCCTCCAAAGTTTTAAAAATTTCACGGTTGACTGGGACAGATTTCAAAATACTTTGGACTTCGTGTTGATTTGGACCTTCGTGGTTGTACTGACAATATTTTAAAGTGTCATGAGCTTGATCTTATTGGGATTCCGGTCTACGTAGGTGTACTGTTGATTTATTTTGAATTAGTAGAGATGATCGTCACAAGTGTAATGTTGAACTTAGAAATGTATCTAGAAATATGGTGTGAAACTTTTTGCACTTTGATCTATTTGTCAGTATACAGTTGAACCATTTTGATTTGCATGTCAATATGCTATTTGAACTGGTTGAATTATTGATTTTTTTTGTCAGTGTAATGTCGAATTTTGCAAAAGTAAGACCTTAATCAGCAAATATGTCATGTTTATTAGACGTAAACGTGCTTCTTGTTTTGAGAGAACGTGGCTCTCATGTGAGTTTCGCATTTGAAACTGATTGTCATGTTTATGACTTCGAATGCGACTTTCATTTAAGAAGACACATATCTCATTTGGGTCTCGCGTTTGAAACGCGATGATCGTGTAGGAAAATTCAAAATGTGACCCTCATTTAAGAAGACGCGGACTTCATTTGGGTCTTGCGCTTGAAACGTGAAGATCTCATTTTAAACTTCAAAACGCGATCCTCGTCTGAGAAGATGCGGACTTCCAAATGTCGCGTTTCAATCTAGCTCCGAGATTCGCACCATGTTTCTCGATCATTCAATGGTCTATTAAAAATCCATGATTTTTTAGAAGTCAAATCTTTTGACTTATCTTCAATCTTGAGCTCCGCGTTCATGGTTTAACAAAGCTTTCCAAGCTTTTTTAACAGCTTTCTTATAAGCTTTTCTTCATCTTACTCTGTAACGGTCCCAGATTTCATAAATTTCAAATAACAAAAATATTCTTTTAAACTGATAGATTATCGTAATCATCTCCAAATTCTTAAAATTTCGGCAGCACTTCCTTTGTAAATGCTAACATGCCCAAATATACATTTCAATTTACAGTAATTTTGACCAACAACAGTTCACTTATTCTCAATTCAAACATGTAAATCAAAGTTAACAATCGCCCATGCAATCATAATAATATCTTGGCTCACCACGGCCTGTTTATTCTCCAAATAATAATTTCGGCTTGACATCGCCTACTTATATGAAACAAAAGAAACATATGCCCGAGAGTACTCCTCTCTGCATCCACAATATAAACAGATCTAACTATAACTCTAACACATCACCATAATCACAATCTAACTTACTTCATACATATCCATCTCCCAAACTTACATAAGGTATCAGTATACATCAAGTAGGATTTCAATAAGAACTAAATTACAATCCAATACAATCATTAATAATAAAATTCTTAATAAACGCCTAAATCTGAAGCTGGTCTTTTGACACTACGACCTGAAACATAAAACTGGGAGGGAGTGAGCTCACAGCTCAGTGAGAGAGAATCAAAGTGTATCAAGGAAGAAAATACAAATAGGGAGCATGTTTTGCTTCAACAATATTAGCATGTATAGATGAACAAATGAAACGAGGAGAGAGCAATATCTTATAATGAATAATTAACACAAAGATCCATATAGTCTATATGATGGTCTGATTTCTTTAGAACCGATTCTCTTTAACTTTCTTTTAGTTTCTTCTCTGCTGCAGATTACATGGTCTAGGAATTCAATAAGACACTCGCTCCGTTATATAACTTATGCATGATTCTACTCTAGGTACTTTTAGCACGCATCACCACATTGCTCATATCTCATACAAGGAGTACAGCCAATCACAATCAAATTTTCATGGGGATAAGTGTATGTCCTGGGGATACAATATCACAAGATCACCCCATATCATCTAAGTATAGTTTATCCATATAGATAATACAATCACACATAATCATACTACACTTCACAATATTCACATATCATACTTAGAGATATGCACAACACACATGATACACATGCATATACAAAACACAATGAAGTGTGAGAATCTCCGTCTTCCCCCTCCTACCGGCTTCCGCTCGGCCCCTTCCTCCAATATATATATATATATATATGTATGTGTGTGTGTGTGTGTGTGTGTATATGTATATATATATATATATATATATATATATATATATATATATATATATATATATATATATATATATATATATATATATATATATATATATATATGTGTGTGTGTATGTGTGTGTGTGTGTGTGTGTGTGTGTGTGTGTGTGTATATATGTGTGTGTGTGTGTGTGTGTGTGTGTGTGTGTGTGTGTACACACACACACACACATATACACATATATATATATATGTATATATGTGTGTGTGTGTGTGTACACACACACACACACACACACATACACACACACACACACACACACACACACACACATATATATATGAGAAAAATGTATATCAGCCCGCGGGCTGAGAGTACTCTCTCAGCCTGCGGTGACGTGGCTCAATTTGTCACCTCACTAACTTGCGGCCCGCTTTTAGGTAGAAATTAAATTACCAAATACCCCTTATGATAACTTTTCCTTATTGTTTATTATTATTTTTTCCCCCTTTTATTTTTGCCGCTCTTTTCAGATCAATTTTTTCAGCCTGCGATAAAATTCTACTTTATAGTTTAATTTTTTTGTATAATAATGTAGTCAGAGTCTTTGGTCGCTTTGTACATTTAAACTGCGACCTTAGTCAAAGTCTTTGGTCGCAGTGTACATGGTTAAATGCGATCAAGGTCGCAGTGTTGTTATTGATAAAGATGGCCAGGAACTGCAATCTAGGGTTGCATTACATGGACTGCGACTTTGGTCGCAGTACGTTAAGTAATTAATTTTTTTGTATATAATGTAGTCAGAGTCTTTGGTCGCATTGTACATTTAAACTGCGACCTTAGTCAAAGTCTTTTGGTCGCAGTGTACATGGTTAAATGCGACCAAGGTCGCAGTGTTGTTATTGATAAAGATGGCCAGCAACTGCAATCTAGGGTTGCATTACATGGACTGCGACTTTGGTCGCAGTACGTTAAGTAAGTGTTGTTTTATTAAGTGTTGTTTTTGGATTAAGTCATTTTTTGAATCTAAATGAAAAATGAAAAGTTGTCTGTTGTCTGATGCGACTTGGAGTCACTCCGTGAGACGCGACCTGTCATAAAGATTTTATGAGATCTTTTAACGTCAAGTCTACTTTGACGAACCCCGCACCATTCGTTGTTTCCCGAAGCGGTTGTCCACGCGTCGGCTCTTCATTGGGTTTAGGCGTTAATGTCTTTTAATGCCAAACCGGCGCTGGCGGTTGGAGACCATTAATGCCGACGATTCTGATTAATGAACCATTAATTATGGTTATTATGGGCTGCCTATAAATAGGGCTCACCCTCTCCCTTTAACAGCCCATAATTAGACTGTTTTCTTTCGAGAGCAATTGCTCTGAGAATTTTCGCCTTCTTCAGAGTCTCTAACAGGGGCCTGCCTCCATGGATGAAGATGACCCTATGGACGAACTTGATCGATGTTCGTCCACAAGGGAAGAAGTCATAGACCTCATCGTCCACAAGGAAGAAGTCATGGTCCTCGTCGTTCACAAGGGAAGAAGTCATGATCCCTGACGAGGACTTAAGCCTCACCGAGATCTGCTCTGACTTGATGCACCAGTCAAGCTTGCTGATAACGGATGGTCAGAGTGGGTATGGCGGCGGGGGATGTGGTGGATATAGTGGTGGGTAGCATACCTTGTGAGGTCTCACTCTCCCTCTCTTACCCCAGAAGTGACATCGAGGAAACTCCATGCTCACTGGATAACCTTCTGGTGAAGAGATGTTCATCAACGAAAGATCGTATCCCGGCATTTGGAGGGTCAGTTGGAATCGGAGGATTCTGCTGCCACCAGACCTCAAGAAGAAGATTGCTCTTAGTCAACAAGGGCTCTTTTGATGTTTAGTCTTCTTGGCTACTTTGATGTTTAGTCTTCTTTGTACTGCTATATTGTAACACTCAATCTTATTGTATAACAAAGCGTTTTGTATCATTTTCACATGCCTGAAGATAAATGTCTGGACATAAATAAAAGACCTCAATAACACCACTGCTCTTAGTCAACAAGGGATCTTTTTGATGTTTAGTCTTCTTTGTACTGCTATATTGTAACACTCAATCTTATTGTATAAGAGATCGTTTTTGTATCATTTGCACATGCCTGGAGATAAATGCCTGGACATAAATAAAAAGCATATTTGTTTTTTTAATAAACTACGAACTTGGTCGCAGCCATGCATTGCAAACTAAACAACTATGACCATAGATGACACTGCGACCAAGGTCGCATAAGATACATTGCAAACAGTAACTACTGCGACCAGGGTCGACACTGTGACCAAAGACTGCGACTAAGCAACTGCTGCGGTGACGTGTCACCTCGTCGCAGTGTTGTTGTTTACCTCGTCGCAGTGTTGTTGTTGATTAAGACTAAAGACCAGCAATAGCGACCAAGATTGCAGATTATTTTTTAAGACTGCGGCCATCAACTGCGACCAATGTCGCAGTGTTGTTGTTGATTATTTATAAAGACCACCAACTGCGACCAAGGTCGCAGTGATATTGTTGATTAAGAGTAAAGACCAGCAACTGCGACCAAGGTCGCTGTGTATTTTATTAAGACTAAACACCAACAACTGCGATCAAGGTCGCAGTTTATTTTATTAAGACTACGGTCGTTTATTTTATTAAGACTACGGTCAGAAACTGCGACCAAGGTAGCAGTGTTGTTGTTGATTAAGACTAAAGTCCAGCAACTGCGACCAAGGTCGCAGTGTATTTATTAAGTCTGCGTCCAGCAACTGCAACCAATGTCGCAACCTTTCATTTTAAAAATTTATAAGGGTGAAGTAATATAATTATTAACTGCGTCCATGGTCGCAGTATATTCGTTTAGCGTAAAATTTTTAAAATGAAGGTTTGTAACAATTGTACAGCATTTTTCAACCAAGACATAGTAGTAAAAATGTAATTCACACAATTAACTTTAGAAAACAGATTTATATATATTTTAAAAAAATACAATTTTTTAAACTTCTAATCCTCGTCATCACCATCGTAATGAGAAAGAAGTTTGCGACTTTGATCGCAGTACTGAAGGAGGTCGCATTGTTATACGATAGCATGTTTCCTCCGGTATTCTTTATTCTGTATTAAGTATGCGACCATGGAATATTTTTTTTACTTTTCAATGTTAGAAGTCGCCGTCGTCATATAAAAGGGGTATTTTTGTCAATTTGTTTCACGATTGTTTAGGCGGGATTTTTTTGATTTTTTTGGCGCCCACACTCTGCGACCGATGTGTGGCATATATTCAGCCACGTCCCGCAGGCTGAGAAACTCTCTCAGCCTGCAGGCTGAGGTACAGTAAGCCCTATATATATATATATATAATATATATATATATATTATATATATATATATAATATATATATATATATATATATATATATATGTATGTATGTATGTATGTATGTATGTATGTATGTATGTATGTATGTATGTATGTACAACAATAACACCGTCTTTTTCCTCCTACCAGCTCCCGCCCGGCCCCTTCCTCCAATATATATCTATATATACAACAATAACACCGTCTACCCCCTCCTACCGGCTCCCGCCCGGCCCCTTCCTCCAATATATATGTATATATATATATATAACAATCACACCGTCTTCCCCCTCCTACCGGCTCCCGCCTGGCCCCTTCCTCCATATAAAAGATGTAACAAACATACACACACACACACATATTCATAAGCACAAATAATGATTTCGTCACAATGCGAACACCAACCCCTTTAGTGTAGTTTACCTTTTAGCTTGACAATTATGTCCCTTAACATCCATTTATGATACACCATATGTGTATATACATATATATGAGTTACAAGTTAACACTGTAGTGATCTATTCATCTCAATTTTAATGAGTCAGCTTCTCATTTACTTTGTTAAGTATTAGTCTTCTTGGTTGTGCTACTAGCATATCAATATTCAATTATGTAGCATATAACCATGATCGTGAAATTTACAATGCATACACGTCATGGAGATCAATTCATTGACAAGACAAATACTAAGTTGTTGCTTGAGGGCAAAGATAATTGTCACATAGGTGCACAACTTCCTAGTTATGTTCATATTACATCCCCATCAATTTCATATATATTCAACGTACATCATGATTGTAAACAATCATCACTTAGATGTGGGTGCACAGTGTATCAATAACCATATGAATAATGAGCAATATCAATAAGTTATCTATTATGAGAAACTCTTATAATAATTTATACCCGTGTATCAGTACTAATGTTGGATTTCTATTCACATCAATGCACCTAAGCTTTCATTCATACATCTAACATCACTAGTTTCTTAACGCGATGATCGTGTAGGAAAATTCAAAATGTGACCCTCATTTAAGAAGACGCGGACTTCATTTGGGTCTTGCGCTTGAAACGTGAAGATCTCATTTTAAACTTCAAAACGCGATCCTCGTCTGAGAAGATGCGGACTTCCAAATGTCGCGTTTCAATCTAGCTCCGAGATTCACACCATGTTTCTCGATCATTCAATGGTCTATTAAAAATCCATGATTTTTTAGAAGTCAAATCTTTTGACTTATCTTCAATCTTGAGCTCCGCGTTCATGGTTTAACAAAGCTTTCCAAGCTTTTTTAACAGCTTTCTTATAAGCTTTTCTTCATCTTACTCTGTAACGGTCCCAGATTTCATAAATTTCAAATAACAAAAATATTCTTTTAAACTGATAGATTATCGTAATCATCTCCAAATTCTTAAAATTTCGGCAGCACTTCCTCTGTAAATGCTAACATGCCCAAATATACATTTCAATTTATAGTAATTTTGACCAACAACAGTTCACTTATTCTCAATTCAACCATGTAAATCAAAGTTAACAATCGCCCATGCAATCATAATAATATCTCGGCTCACCACGGCCTGCTTATTCTCCAAATAATAATTTCGTCTTGACATCGCCTACTTATATGAAACAAAAGAAACATATGCCCGAGAGTACTCCCTCGGCATCCACAATATAAACAGATCTAACTATAACTCTAACACTTAACCATAATCACAATCTAACTTACTTCATACATATCCATCTCCCAAAACTTACATAAGGTATAAGTATACATCAAGTAGGATTTCAACAGGAACTAAATACAATCCAATACAATCATTAATAATAAAATTCTTAATAAACGCCTAAATCTGAAGCTGGTCTTCTGACACTGCAACCTGAAACATAAAACTGGGAGGGAATGAGCTCGACAGCTCAGTGAGAGAGAATCAAAGTGTATCAAGGAAGGAAAATACAAATAGGGAGCATGTTTTGCTTCAACAATATTAGCATATATAGATGAACAAATGAAACGAGGAGAGAGCAATATCTTATAATGAATAATTAACACAAAGATCCATATAGTCTATATGATGGTCTGATTTCTTTAGAACCGATTCTCTTTAACTTTCTTTTAGTTTCTTCTCTGCTACAGATTACATGGTCTAGGCATTCAATAAGACACTCGCTCCGTTATATAACTTATGCATGATTCTGCTCTAGGTACTTTTAGCACGCATCACCATATCGCTCATATCTCATACAAGGAGTACAGCCAATCACAATCAAATTTTCATGGCGATAAGTGTATGTCCTGGGGATACAATATCACAAGATCACCCCATATCATCTAAGTATAGTTTATCCATATAGATAATACAATCACACATAATCATACTACACTTCACAATATTCACATATCATACTTAGAGATATGCACAACACACATGATACACATGCATATACAACCACAATGAAGTGTGAAAATCTCCGTCTTCCCCCTCCTACCGGCTTCCGCTCGGCCCCTTCCTCCAATATATATACATACATACATATATATATATATAATATATATATATGTATGTATGTATGTATGTATGTATGTATGTGTATATATATATATATGTATGTATGTATGTATATACAATTATTACACCGTCTTTCCCCTCTTACCGGCTCCCGCCCGGCCCTTCCTCCAATATATATGTATATTTATACAACAATAACACCGTCTTTCCCCTCCTACAAGCTCCCGCCCGGCCCCTTCCTCCAATATATATGTATATATATAACAACCACACCGTCTTCCCCCTCCTACCGGCTCCCGCCCGGCCCCTTCCTCTAATATAAAAGATGTAACAAATATATACACACACACACATATTCATAAGCACAAATAACGATTTCGTCACAATGCGAACACCAACCCTTTTAGTGTAGTTTACCTTTTAACTTGACAATTATGTCCCTTAACATCCATTTATGATACACCGTATGTGTATATACATATATATGAGTTATAAGTTAACACTGTAGTGATCTATTCATCTCAATTTTAATGAGTCAGCTTCTCATTTACTTTATTAAGTATTAGCCTTCTGGGTTGTGCTACTAGCATATCAATATTCAATTATGTAGCATACAACCATGATCGTGAAATTTACAATGCATACACGTCATGGAGATTAATTCATCGACAAGACAAATACTAAGTTATTGCTTGAGGGCAAAGATAATTGTCACATAGGTGTACAACTTCCTAGTTATGTTCATGTTATATCCCCATCAATTTCATATATATTCAACGTACATCATGATTGTAAACAATCATCACTTAGATGTGGGTGCACAGTGTATCAATAACCATATGAATAATGAGCAATATCAATAAGTTATCTATTATGAGAAACTCTTATAATAATTTATACCCGTGTATCAGTGCTAATGTTGGATTTCTATTCACATCAACGCACCCAAGCTTTCATTCATACATCTAACATCACTAGTTTCTTAACGCTCATATGTTCAGTATGGTTCCGTCGGAACTCCTAATACCATACATATTCGGTCAGTTGGTCAATTAATGACTACCAATATTATTAGGCAATTCATTACCAACCTTGATTCCCGACTTCGTAATTAACAGTTTCAGCTCTTATGATTTTCATAATTGCCACTTACGTAACTATTGATTTTCAATCTCACAATTTAAAGCGAAGTATCCTCTATGGACACCAACATCAATTATTTAATTTGCTCAAGCCTAAATTCACATCCTTATGAGACAATATGAAAAAAAATACAGTTTTCTTAGCTCACAACCTTGTGGCATCCACACTATATTTCCCCGTAGTCTTCTGTTGCATCAGTTTATAGTTAACCATCAATATTAGATCTTTCTTTCTATTGAGAAAGTAATTAGCAATTGTTCATAGCCAGGGTAATCAATGAAGTGTTGTTTAAATAAAAGCTTGAAACGACTCTTGCAGCCTTATTACCCACATATTATGAGTTTATGAATCAAGAGCTTCGCATATAATATTTAGATAACTAAATCTCATAAACTTGAGAACTTATTGCCTAGAAGTTGATTTTGAAGAATACCTCACCACTATGATTTACTTCGATGATCTACGTGCACTGGGCTATTGAAATAAAGATACTGAGACACCTTATATATATAATACATTGTTCTAACCGTATCAGAATTTGCCTCCAAGCAGCTCAAAGTCTAAAACATCAATGCCTGTGTGACGAGAGTGCCATGTTATTTCTTATAGACAAGTAATATGGAAATTAGTTTACAATCTCCTTATTATACCCTTCTATCGCAGTACTCCCAACTTGTGAATATTGTCAATAAAATTTCTAGCCTAATCCTAGCCCGCAATCATAGAGTCAGAAACCACAGTCCTATTATTTCGGGACTGTAAGAGTTGTAAACCTGCAACACTGGATAGTGTTATTAACTTGTAACAACAGGCGTTATTAAATCTTATTTCTTATTTATTGAAAATTATAATACTTGCCCTCTGCCATAATCCTTAGTTATCCTGAACCTCTTGAATCTCGCTTCTAAACTTATGTACGAAAGGAGAGATGGGTCGAGTAATTCTTCCTGTTGTCTTCCTTTTCCCTTTGCCATTAGGATTTGTGTTAATTCTACCAAATGATTGGATCTATAATTCGTCTCAACATAATATGCTCGACATACCAAATGTATCAATACCTCTAAACATGTCAGACTTTCCAAGTGTCTGGGCGAATACAACAGTAAATATTTAATGACGCAGATATGCCCAACAATATACATACCTGAATTTAAAATAATATAATGCAAGGATAAGAACTCTTTCATGAGAATATTATTTTATGTGGAGCTCAGAGAATTATAATCTAGTGCTATTGGATCCAGAGCACCACTTGATCTAGCACCAAGACTCAGAAATTTATACAATCTGATAGGATGGTTCTATATCGCTTTACTGACTACATCAGAAATTTTACAAAATTATTACGTCAAGAATGTATCGAGTCATAACCTACCAAATTCTGGAATAAGTATCGTCATCCAAAACCAATACACTTTGCTGCCACTAGACACAAGTAGCAAATCTTTCAGGCTTTGTAGCTTCACGAAGTCAGAGTAATATCGGTTACCTCATTTAACTAGTTCATGAATAACTTGGAACAATCTACGTTCCCATGGAAAACACTTACTCCCTTAGACAAATTCTAACAAGCTCCACTTGCGTCTGGTTCTCTCTCTCGAATGTTTTCCGATTCTGCCACAACTTGAGCAAAACGATGATTTCTATATGAAGATTAGTTTAATATGAATTTTATGGCCGACCACTTTCATATCTAGTCTTACTTTTGCTGAAAAAATCACCATGATACGAGTACCTAATTTGAAAGAAAATAAATTACTAAACAAATTTTCCAGCAATCACCTTATTGCTTGAATGACTCTAGTGCATGGGAGAGAAATAGATCCAAGCATCAAACTTAAAGACTCTACACACATGAAACATGTAACATACTCCACAATGGTCTTAAGATTCTAGATTAAATCAAAATATTACCAAGTAATAACCCCACTCACTTTCATTACGTCAACCAAGTCACTAAATTTCATCCAATTCTAGGAGGACAACCATGAAAGAGCATGACTTTAAAATTTCTCAACACAAATAGACATGGACCTTTCTACTTGTACTAATCAATAACATCTAGGTATAACATATGATATGAGGGAAACTCCTCTATTAATTTCAAAGAAATTTCAGAGCTTAAACTCAAGAAAATTTCAAAATCTTAACGAGGCATGGGGAGAAACGAATACAAGATGATTTCCCTTACCTTCTCTGCCGATCGCCGCCCGCCGCGCCGCCGCGGCTCTGGCCGCCGCCTGGCTGCGCGTGGCCGCCCCTGACCGCGGCCCCGGTTCCTTCCGCGCGCGGGCGCGGCCGCGCCCTCGGCCGCCCTGCACGAGAGAGAGAGAGAGAGAGAGAGAGAGAGAGAGAGAGAGAGAGAGAGTGATTGAGGGTGAGAGATTGAGGAGAAAACTCCAATTTTGGGGAAGAAGGGTTCTGTAAATCCTAACAGAGAGAAAAATAAGGAAATTTTCTTTTAGGAAATGAAGAGAGAGGGTGCTATTTATTAGTATAAAATATTCCATAATTTCTATGTGATTGCCACCTCACCCATTACCAATTCCAATAAAATCTCTACCCTCCACTTCACTCTTCAAATTTCAAGTTCTCATCTCCACTACTCATTATAATATAAACAAATAAAACTTTATTTTTCACTTATTTGTTTTTATTATTATTTGATTTGTATCTTTTCATGAAATACCATTATACACATATACATATACACTACATTCATGTATACATACAATTAATATCCATATCCTTGTATTCATAATTATGCAACAATATTTCACTTTCAATTCCCTCCAATATATACAAACTAATTCAATAATTGCCGCTGATAAACTGTATAATCTCTTTAGATTAAGGATTTGAATATTAATTCGGGATTTTAAAAATTGGCGTGTTACATACTCAAAGATCAAAATCAACCGCCATGGCTTCTAAAGGAAAAGCTCCTTCTTCATCAAGATTGATAGCGGCGAACACCGCTGCAAGCGCTGCTCCTCCGCATGCCACGCCAATCTCAGGTGAGATTATTGACTCCTGTCAATTTTTTTGAAAATTTTCAAAGGGTTTAACCCTTTCAATTTCTTTGAAGTTTAATCTTCAATGCGAGTCTCACAAGATTCATGTTTGAGAACGCAGATTTCGTGTTTGAGGTTTTGAACACAGATCTCGTATTCTAACATTTTGAACGCGGATTTTGTATTTGAAGTTTTGAACATGGATCTGCGTTTGAGACTCTAAACGCGGATATCGCGTTTGAGTTTTTGAGCGCGGATCTCATATTTTTGAGACTTGCGTTTGAACTCTAAAATATAGTATTTTCTTAAACTTTTTGAGTTTTTAACTCTTTGTGCTTTTTTTTGCAATACGATATTTGATGGATCCGTTGTCAAAATGTCATCATTTTGGCCATGAGGGTGGGCCTGATAGAATGTCTGCTTTGGTCTTGCGCTTGTGTTCCCTGCACGGATAAGGAGCGGAATGCCCGACTAATAAGATGCAGCTCGTTAACCCTTAGGGAGATCATCTCAGATGGCTCGAGTCTGAGAATAGGAAGATCATCAGGAAGCCGGTGTTCTTCTTCAGGGATTTTATTGAAGGCAACAATGATGATCTTTTTGACGGTAACTATAAACGGTTTTATCAAATTGACAACCAACATTCTTTCTGCACAACATGGAACATATGGTCCCTTTATCCTATCTGCAATCGATGTCGATTCAACGGCAAATGGAATGGGACCTGATTAAGTCGCATCAGGGTGTATCGATTGGAAAGATCACCAACCGTGGTGCATTTCTTGTTGACAGTAGTAGAGATATCATCGGGCTATTGCCAGGCCTAGTAAGACATGAATATCCTAGGGGTGAGACCCCTAAGCAAGCAAATTCGTTCATTAACAGATTCATGACCGTGAAGGGTGACTTCCTACCTTCTGAATTTCGGGTGATGATGTGGGTACACTTGACGCAGAAAATGTGGTGGACAAGAATGATGAGCTATGTCATCGAGCAACTGAGGGAGACACTGCAACAATTTGGTATGTACCCAGAAGTCATGGCTGTTCAATATGGTATCCCTCAGAGTCATTATCATTTTTTCGCCATGATGGAGCTATATAACCCTGACACATGTACATTCTTCACCCAAAGCGAAGAGTTAGGGTTTTCTTTCCCCAAAATATATGAAGTGTCTAGATTGCCAATCAGAGAGACGCCCTACGAAGAGTACATTCCTGGTAAGAGGAGTTTCATATTCTGAAGAAAGAAGCTTCACAAGTTTACAAAACTTACTGGGGGTAACGTGCCACTACCAATGTCCCCAAATTACCGGATTGAGAGCTGGGGCATCAAACAGATGTCATGGGCAAGTTACTTGTTTCAAGACTTAGGAAATAAGACAGATCTTGTTTCTCATCTAGCTGCCAGTACTGACAAGGAAATCAATGAAAGAATCTTTGCAACGGTAAGCTCGTATACCACCGAGTCTAACGAAGATATTTTAAAACTTGACATGGTCTTCGAAAGTTTCCATCATCAAACCAAGATCCCAATCTCAGACAGGGCTTTATTGGCAGGGTTCTTGATGTTATGGTTGAAGAGATGTGTCATGCCCACGCTCCCTCATGAGGTCTTTGCAATGGGCGTCGTCTCCCGGCTGACTTATTAGCTCATGGCCAACCTCTTGGCTTGCTTTCGGTGATATTGAGTTGTTTCCAAAGTGGGCTGCGCGTATTGACCTTGAGCTTTTACCGCGTGGAGATTATGGAAGATAATGAGTGTAATGTTATCCTCGATAGAAATAGTGAGCTGAAGAGGAAGACTGCTAATCCCCTCGTTGAGCTATCGTACGCGTACCTAGAGTCTTGGTACGTCATGCATTGTCCAACACTTAATGTAAGTGATGCAGGATTCAGTCGAGAACTTCGTTCCTTTCACTCAGAAGCTTGAACGGTCAAGATGGCAAGGTGATTACATGGCTACTATTCAAAGAATTGTACAGAGCAACGTGAACTACTGTCTTTTTAGGTGCTTCCCAGATTTCCCAAAGGCGACCTATGACTAGCGATTCATCGATGTCCCAGGCTCAGATGGGTTTACATCTCTTTTCGTTGGTGTTTTCTGTTGGCTGATGAACATCTGGCCAGAGTATCTCGTCTTTTGTCAAGGAAATATCTGCTCGATTGAGCCATATATGCCAAGTAGATTAGCCCATCAATTTGGGTACGACCAATTATATGTCCGGAATCCCAATATTGGCATGCATTATAGTCGGAATCTATATGAAGGGGCACAGGCTTGGTATTACTTCGTGGCAGGATGTACTGGCGCGACCTTTAGGCTTCCGCAGAAAATTCCCAACTCATGCACCACTCTTGACTTTTGCACATGGTTTGCTATAGCAGTTTCAGTGCCCGAATATTATATAAATAGCACATGTATTAATGATTGAGGTTTAAGCTGCACACAGAAAAATACAGAATTTCAAAACTTAATATAGAATGTGCAAGGTACTCAATACTATTGTGATAGCAAGTGGCTATGCGAGTCGTGATCCAAAAGGAGGGACTTGCGATGGAAGCTTTCAGTAAGTTCTCTTTTACTTTACTAAAGATGGTTAAAAGTTCTTCGCTTTCTTGTAAAGAAAAAGAAAAATAATCTTTTGTTAAGTTAAGAAAAAGTGGTAGATTGAGAAGGTGGAGAAAATAGAAAATAATTTTCTACAAAAAAAGTGAAAATAGTGAATAGAGTTGAGAGTTGGTGATGATGATGATCTAAACTAAAAATTAAAGAAAGGAAGAAAATCTAAAAGAACTTACTTCCTCTTCCGCTTGATGACTGACCTTGAATCCTTGGCAAAGACTTACCTCGTCTTGAAGGCGAGCAAAGCATGACAAATAGGATCTTCCTCATTCCCAGACTTAAACTATAAACTTAAATGAAAGTAGAAAATAAATGGATACGATTGTTCATCACCATAAGCCATCGAGGGCACTTGCAATGGCAAGGCATGTTCAATGCTATAGGTTTCATTCAGATTATCATCAAAAACCGGTAGAAGAAGAGTAAGAGAAGAATAAGAGAAAGAAGAATATGAAATGTAACTATGATTTGATTCAAATAACAAGAAAAGAAAAGGAAAACTTACATTGGTGTCACCCTCAGTACAAGCTTCACTCTCATTCCTCCATGAAACTCTTCTCTCCTCTCAGTTACATAAATAAAAATAAAATTACATAAAAGAAAAGTAACTTAAGTTACAAATTAAAAAATAGCCTAAACTAAACTCTTTGCTGAATCGCTCTCTCTGACCTCAGAATTTGCAAGTATTTATGCAAAAACACAACGGGGGAAAGCGTCTGAAGATAGGGGGAGCAACGCTCCCTGTATCCCAACTGAAATGCAACAAAAACGTGGCATTTGCGGCATTTTTGCGGCCTGGATGTGGCTAGATGGCCACATTCTGGGTGCGAGAGCCTCTGATCTCTCAAACATCCTTTATCTCCTGATAGATTTTCTGTTTGGGCTCTAAATTCATCTATATCACAATTGATCTTTAGCTAACCGAAATGGATCCATCAAAATCTGAATTTAACTGGTTTTCATCTGGTGTCATCTCTCTGATTTGCTCTATTTTTTAGCTGACAATTATTCTAATCTTTAATTTTGATTTAATCTGAATTTTAGTGGGCTTTTGGGCTCATTTTCTCTCCCTTCTCCTTTAGTAAATCCCTGTAAATAGTGAATAAAGTTGAGAGTTGGTGATGAAGGTGATTTAAACTAAAAGATAAAAGAAAGAAAAAATCCTAAAAGAACTTATTTACCTCTTCCGGTTGATGACATACTTGAATCCTTGACAAAGACTTACCTCATCTGGAAGGCGAGCAAAGTATGACAAATAGGACCTTTTTCTTCCCAGACTTAAAGTATGAACTTAAATGAAAGCAGAAAATAAATGAAAACGGTTATCCATCACCATAAGCCATCAATGGCACTTGCAATAGCCAGGCATGTTCGATGCTATAGGTTTCATTTGGATTATGATCAAAAACCGGTAGAAGAAAAGTAAGAGAAGAAGAGAAAGAAGAACATGAAAACGTAACTATGATTTGATTCAAATAACAATGAAAGAAAAGAGAAACTTACACCGGTGTCACCGTCAGTACAAGCTTCACTCTTATTCCTCCATGAAACTCTCCTCTCAATTGCATAAATAAAAATGAAAATTATATAAAAGAAAAGTAAAAAATTAAGTTACAAACAAAAGAATAGTCTAAACTGGACTCTCTGCTGAATCGTTCTCTCTAGCCTCAGAATTTGCAGGTATTTATAGTAAAAATATAATGAGAGAGTGTCTAAAGATAGAGGGAGCAAACGCTCCTTGTATCTCAACTGAAATGCCGTGGAACCATGATATTTGTGGCGTTTTCATGGTCTGGATGGGGCTAGATGGCCACATCCAGAGCGGCGAGTCTCTGATCTCTCGATCATCCTTTATCTCCTGATAAATTTTCAGTTTGGGCTCTGAATTCATTTATATCACTGTTGATCTTCAGCTAACCGAAATGGATCCATCAAAATCCAAATTAAACCAGTTTTTATTTGGTGTTATCTCTCTGATTTGCTCTAATCTTCAGCTGACAATTGCTCTAATCCTTGATTTTGATTTAATTTGAATTTCAGTGGGCTTTTGGTCTCGTTTTCTCTCCCTTCTCCTTTAGTAAAGGCCTTGCAAATAGTGAATAGAGTTGAGAGATGGTGATAATGGTGATCTAAACTAAAAATTTAAAAAAAAGAAGAAAACCTAAAAGAACTTACTTACCTATTTCGGTTGAAGACTTACCTTGAATCCTTAGTAAAAACTTATCTCGTCTTGAAGGCGAGCAAAGCATGGCAAATAGGATCTTCCCTATTTCCAAACTTAAACTATGAACTTAAATGAAAGCGGAAAATAAATGAAAATAAATATCCATCACCATAAGCCATCAAGGGCACTTGCAATGGCAAGACATGTTTGATGCTATATGTTTCATTTGGATTATCATCAAAGACCGGTAGAAAAAGAGTAAGAGAAGAAGAAGAGAAAGAAGAACATAAAAATGTAACTATGATTTGATTCAAATAACAATAAAAGAAAAGAAGAACTTACACCGGCGTCACCTTCAGTACAAGCTTCACTCTCATTCCTTCATGAAACTCTCCTTTCCTCTCAGTTACATAAATAAAAATAAAAATTATATATAAAAAAGTAAATACTTAAGTTACAAACTAAAGAATAGATTAAACTAAACTCTCTACTGAATCATTCTCTCTGACCTCAGAATTTGCAGGTATTTATAGTAAAAATACAACGGGGGAGAGCGTCTGAAAATAAAGGAGCAAACGCTCCCTGTATCTTAACTGAAATGCAGCGAAAATGCGGCATTTGCGGCGTTTTCGTAGCCTAGATATGGCTAGGCCATATCCAGGGTGCGCAAGCATCTAATCTCTCGAACATCCTTTTTCTCCTGATAGATTTTTAGTTTAGGCTCTGAATTCATCTATATCACTATTGATTTTCAGTAACCGAAATGGATCCATCAAAATTCGAATTTAACTGGTTTCTATTTGGTGTTATCTCTCTGATTGCTCTGATTTTCAGCTGACAATTATCCTAATTCTTAATTTTGATTTAATCTGAATTTCATTTGGGCTCGTTTTCTCTCCCTTCTCCTTTAGTAAAGACCCTGCAAATAATTAGACAAAAGATAATTAAATAACAGAGTTTATTAAATAATAAATATTGAAATGTGACGATAAATATGCAATATCTGTGATCGATCAATTAAAAAGATCAAGGCCATGTACAAAAACAAGAAGAATTCAAAGAAAACTCGTTTGAAGGTCATGAATGACTTTCTCGTAGCCAAAGTGAGGCTACCCAAACAAAAGCGGCCGCTATACCCCAGCCTGATGAAGAAACAACTAGAGATGCTCTTGTAAGACGCCTGCGAGGCATTGTCGCGAAGCGTTCTCAATCTCAATCTTCTAAGGCCAGATCGAGCATGGGCAGAAGAAGGCATGTTGGGAGCCTGAAATTGAAATTGTTCCTGAGGAAGCCTCAAGGCCAGAGGCGGAGGTTGAGTCAATTCTCATATGGTGAAGAGACTGATAAGGATGACAAATTATTGCCAAGCACCACTTTGAGTCCTAGGGGTCTCCATACTACGGGTTCTGCAGTAACTGGAGTAGAAGAATTGCTTCCCGCTGAGGAAGAGGTAGGGGTCACAATAGGATCTGCAACTACTCTGGAGCATCAGACTATACATGAGCGTGAGGCTGTTCGAAAATCTGAAGTCACTTCAAAGCATAAAACTGCTTATCAACATGAAACTGATCTATCTCAGTACGAAGTTGCCCCTCTCATAACATCGGTGAATCAGGAAGAGGGAGTTGTCCCCATGGATATGCAGTCAGGCTCTCTTGTCATTATGATACCTTCAATCGAGGTTCTGGAACAGAGTCCTACTACCAGGCTTGCATTAAATAAACCCATTGTGATCGATATCCAGCCTTCTTATATATCATCGCCCCAGTCAGAGGAAGAAGTAGACTATTCCGGAGAAGATCTCGACTTTGAATATGATCATCTTTCTCCTAGCAAATTTTCACATTTGGTTATTGAGGACATGGAGGTCACTCCTTTGACTAAGACTATCTTCTGTGAATACACTTTAACTGAAGTTAAACTTTGACTTCATTGTACCCTTCTTATACTTTCTAATTTCATGTAGATATCATCGAGTGCCTTTTTTACAATGACATCTTTAGAAGCTCATATGATTGTTGTTGGAGGGCATCCGCCGGTGTTGTCAGTATGATAGAAGGACTTTCTCGGCCCGAGGAATCATATGAAGAGCCACTGTCTCAAATTCCTCAACCAGGTGAGATACAAGAAAATTTTCATTCTGCAACTCTTGCGCCTGAAGTTGTTTCTAATACCATTAAAATGGCCACAAGAATTTTTGCATCGACTCAAACAACTGATATAGCTACGAGTTCAGGTGCAAGGGGAAACTTTATTGCAACTTCGATGGAGGGGACTTCTGTGGCAACATATGCGCCTGAGACCACTGTAGCACCAGATTCTGCTTCCATGTCAGCATGTAAAGCTCCTGTCATGACCCCAGAAATAAGGCAACTCGTAATTAAACACGCGCCTGCACTTATAGGGGAGCAAGTGTATCTACGACAGCTGCTGGTACAACAAGTCTGGCTCCGACCACTGCTGAGGCGCACCTATCACCATTTTATCTTCAGGATCGCCCAGTACTTCAGTCAGGCCTACTACTACTGTGAATATCTTGGAGGGTCTAGTTACTCCAATGATTGACCATTTCTTTTCATGATGGAGTATTGCACTGACTTGGTGTTCACTGGGCAGAGTTTCTTTGACTTTGTATGGTCGCTGCTCTACAATCATGTTGAAAATATTAAGAAGGTTGGGGAGCTGAATGAGCCATGGAATACCAAACATGTGTAGATCAACTGAGGCAATGTTTAGCCGACCTACATAATCTTGAAAGTGCTAATGTGGCCGATACTGCTCAGTTGATACTGGCCAACATGCGTGCAGAACAGTCTCGTCTTCAGAAGGAGCCAAGAGGAAGACAGAAGATCAAGCTTGTCATTTAGATGAGATGTGAACGTCCTATTAGAGCTCATTAATGACCTTCCAAAGGCAGAGCTTAATGCCAAAAGTGCGGAAGACATGATTTCTTATGCTTGAGATACCATTGCTAAGGCGCAAATCCTGTTGCAGGACAATGAGCGTATACTTGAGCAAGAGAAGAGGAAAATGAAGTTGCTCTCTGTGAAGAACGATCAGCTTCTTTTGCAGTCAGGAGCTTACAGTCCAGTCCTCTGCACCGGAGCTGTATCAGGAGCTTACAGTCCAGTCCTCTGCACCGAAGCTGTATCAGGAGTTTACAGTCCAGTCCTCTGCAGCGGAGACCATCCAGGTGAAGTATGCCACAAAAAGATCTCATACGGGAGAAGAGATGCAGGAGAAGGTGATAACCGTGGTCGAAGAAACTCGCAAGTGGGACATTAAAGAGCTTAAAGATTAGATCAAATCTCTCGCTTGACAAGATTAACTTCTTTGTAACACTTTTTTTGTTTGTTGAATAAAAATAAGAGTGCGTGTATCACTTCTATCATTTTATTTGAATAAAAGTGATTGTTTTACTTTTATATCATATATGTTCTCTTTTTGTTGGAAAAATCAGACAAATCAAAGCGATCAGTTTTAATTGCCAGAGGTAACAACTAATTTAGCAACTGAAAGTTTGATTTTAGACCCAATTTGATGCTTCTGTTAAGGAAGTCTAGTAGGTAAGAGATATGTTTCTCATTTTTATCGAGAAAGTTAAGGAGATTACTATCAAAGGTAAAAAGTTTAACATAAAAGTGATTCATTTTGCAATTTGAACAAATTTATTGAACTTATCATTCTATTGAAGGCGATTGATAAGTGAAAGTGCTATTGTCAGAGGTATAATTTTAACATGACAGTGAGTTGTTTTGTAATTTGAGCAAGTTTAATGAACTTATCATTCCGTTGGAGGAGATTGACAAGTAACGTCTTACCATCAGAGGTGTAATTTTAATATAACAATGAGTTGGTTTGCGTTTTGAGCAAGTTTAATAAGCTTGTTATTCCATCAGAGGAGATTGACAAGTAAAGTCTTACTGTCAGAGGTGTAGTTTTAACATGACCCGCTCGATTCATTTTACGATTTTGAGTAAATTTAATGAACTGGTCATTCTGTTGGAGGAGATTGACAAATAAAGTCTTACTATCAGAGGTGTAGTTTTAACATGACAGGTTTGATTTATTTTGCGATTTGAGCAAATTTAATGAACTAGTCATTCCTTTGGAGGAGACTGACAAGTAGAAGACTTATTGGCAGAGGTGTAAACATTAACATGATAGGTCCAATCTGTAATTTATTCCGTTGAGAAAATGAGTGCAGTTTTTTTATATATCTACCATTCCATGGGAGAGAATTGGTAAAGGCTAAAGTCTTAGTGAAGACATATTGCTCAATAGGAATGAGTGGAGAAAACTGATCCATGTGCCCGATTCGGCGTAATTCTCTTTTGGTTCATGTAGCCTACCCCAAATACTTGGGACAAATGGCTTAGTTGTTGTTGTTGTTGCACCATTCTATGAGAGAGAATTGGTGAAAATTTTGGTGAGATTAGCTTCCTTAGGAATTTTAGCAAATCCTCAGTTATCAATAGGTTTGATTTTTATTTACCAACTACTATTTGAGTTGGTCTAGCCATGCTATTCCTCTCAATATGATGAGTTGTTGAGGATTTTATGTTAGGCTTAAAAGCCAACATATTCCTCTATTCTTAGCCATCGAGGCATCGAATTTCTATGTCACTTTAAATGACTTCTTTTTTTGAAGAAGTACATGATGTACTTCCAATAGGTTTTTATTCCACAGATAATCTTTGGCATTGTACTGACGGAATAATTTTCGAATGTCCAGAGGTGACTGTTGAATGTGATAGTCTTAGAATGCGTACAATCAGGAGTAGATTTCTTTAAGAATTTGTCATTGTTGACATCATTAGTCGATCTCCTTCTTGATTAATTAGCTTGTACACTCTATTTGAGTAGACTATCTCTACTACAAAGGAGGTTGAATTTTCTTTTTGTCTTATATGTCATGACTATAGGTCATCTGACAATTAAGACAAGATCGTCTTTCTTAAAGATCAGTTCTTTGACTTTCTTGTTGTTTGGAGATTCGACCTTGATAAAGCTCGATTTGTTGCTGAGCTTGTAGGCATTTATCATCTAAAGCTTTCAATTTTTGGAGACACAGTCGATGTTTATCCTCATTTGTCATTTCTATTGTTAGGGCAATACGCAGAGATGGAATATGATTTTCAGTGGAAGTACAGCTTCACATTCTACACCATGGAAAATGGTGTAACCTTCATGGGGGTTCTCACTGCTGTGCGGTAAGCCCAAAAGCATTCGCCTAACTGCTCGTCCTAGTCACGTTGATTTTTTGAGACAAACTTCTTGAGAAGTTTTTCAATGGTCTTGTTGAAAGCTTCTGCAAGACCGTTGGCAGTCGGATAGTATGTTGTTGAGGATACACTCTGAATCTTAAATTTATCGCAGGTTTTTTGAAATGTTTGACTGACGAATTGGGGTCCGTTGTCGTGGACAATTCGTCAAGGTATATTGAAGCGGTATAATACGTGATGTTTTATAAACTTGATCACGTCAGATATCTTTACTTTCTTTAGAGGGATAGTTTCTGCCCATTTTAAGAAATAATCAGTTATAACTAAGATAAATCGATGTCCTTTGAATATCGATGGTGGATAGGTCCGATGACGTCCATTCCCCACATTTCAAATGGCCATGAAGAAGACGTTGGGTGAAGATGGCCTTGATGTATGAAATCACTATGAATCTGACAAGCGTGACATCGTCCAGCATAGGCGATAGTGTCAAAAATTAAGCCAATAATAACCAAGTCTTTCAGTCGGTCCTCAAGTTTGGGTGCAGGTTGTTGAGCCCCGTACATACCGTCGTGAGCTTCCCTGAGTGCCTCATGTGCCTCTTTGTGTGAAGGACAGCAGAGTAGGATTCCATCATACGATCGGTGATAGAATGTTCGTGTGATCGCATTGTAATAGAACCAGTGAGCTTTTGAAATGCCCGATCCCACAGATAAGGAGACTCTACGGCGACGTACGTATGTCGAGCAAAAATACCCTCACATATATATGCTAAGCTTCAGTACAGAAAAATAAATATAATATACACAATTATTTCAGCATTAAATAAGTATAAGAATACCTGTAAAAGGAGTCAGGGATCATAACTATTATGAAAACAGGGATAAATAAGGAAATAAAGACAAAATAATAAATGTACCTATGAATAATAAAGGCGATGGGTTTCCCACTAATGTCCGGTTAAGTGTCAGGTGATTTCCATTGATTATTGATAGTCGGGAAAACTTAAAAAATTGTGAAGAGAAAGTTACAAGTAATCAAAAAAGAAGAAAAAGATTACAAGTATCTCTTCTGAGATTCTGAGGAAGTGTGTCGGTGAAGGTCTGATCAGCACGCGACCACTTTGTCCCGTTGACAATACAATCGATAGATCTTCGAATGCTATTGCCTGGAAATTTCTTCTCGCCTGGTTCTGGAGATTTCTTGAAAGGGAGGAAGGCCTTAGGGTATTAACACTCTAAACTTAGAGACATAATTATCTAGAACTTCTTGAAAATAAAGAAAAGTTAGCTTTGCTAGCTTTCTCTATGTCTTCATCTTGATAGCTATACTCTGCCTCTTGCCCGATGCTTGTCTTCTTTTCGATTGCCTGCCTTTGATTGCCTGCCCCGAGCTCATTCTCAGATGAGCTATTTATAAGCTCTAGAGGGGTGTAACTGCCCCCAGAAATCAGCCAAGACTGATAACAGTCAGCTAGCCTCGCGTCAGAGGCTATTTTAAGCTTCGCGCGAGGCAACAACACCCGCGTTAGGCTAAATGTGAGCCACATGCGAGGCTAGACAAGCTCGCGTGAGCCTAAAAATAGCCTATTGACCTGGCCGTTTTCACTGATCGTGGGACGAAGTGGGCGGGTGTAACCACCCACTTAAAGTGGCATTAACCCCCACTAACGTAGTGGGATTAGCCCACTAAATATTAGGTCAAAGGTTTGACCTGGCTGACTATAGCATAGAGGTTAGAGAGCCTCGTGCGAGGTTAGATTTAGCTCCACACGCGGGGCGGGATTTAGCTCCACACGCGAGGCTAGAAGTTCTTAATCAGAGCTGAAGCCCTTAATCAAAGCTGAAGCCTCAGCGAGGTTAGAAATTATCTCTCTGTGTGGAGCTTCAGGCGAAACTGGTACTTAGCTTTTTGCTGAGATTTGAAGGGCTTCAAGGCGAAATTATAATTTAGCCTCTGGAGTGAGGCTAACACCTTGGGCTTGCGCGAGGCTAAGTATTAAGCTGATTCAAACTCAAAAAAGCAGTATTTGGCCTGCCGACTGCTTCACTGGATCAGTGGTGCCTGAGCTTCTACTTTGTCCCTCGGGATGTGTTGAGTTGGTCATCAGCTTGTCTGCGGCTTGTCTTTTATACATGTCGACAAGTTGGACATCATTCTGACGAGTTGAAAAGCTGTACGGGAGTTTGTCTCTTTTAGTGTGTCAACAAAATCCCCTTCAAACTTTTCATAAATCTGCAATAGGATGGTTCAGATTTTGAAATACTTTGAATTGCTTCGATTGATAATCAAAAATATGTGGGTGTGACCTTCGCCTTGATGGTTGAACTCAGTTTCACCTTTAGGGCTGAATTTAAATCACGCCTATGAGCTAAAATAGGCTTGCCTCTGGGTAGCCTCGCATCTGACAAGAGGTTCGTGTAGGCTGCCTAAAGATCACTAAAAGACAAGCCACCAAAAAGATGAGTTCCAAGCTCCAGACGCAGGGCTAATCATGGCCACCACTGCAGCGCCAAGATGCGAGGGTCAAAACTCGCGTCTCAGCCAGCACTGCAGCGCCAAGACGCGAGGATCGAAACCCGCGTCTCAACAGCACTGCAGCGCCAAGACGCGAGGACTAAACTCGCGTCTCAGCAGCGTCTCAGCCAGCACTGCAGCGCCAAGACGCGAGGGTCGAAACCCGCGTCTCAACAGCACTGCAGCGCCAAGACGCGAGGATCTAAACCCGCATCTCAGCAGCGTCTCAGCCAGCACTGCAGCACCAAGACGCGAGGGTCGAAACCCGCGTCTCAGTTATAACTGCCCTTGTTATGGGGTTAATCACCACCCACATAATGAGAAAGTTAACCCCCATTGTGGAGTATTTTTAGGGGGCACGTTCACCTCTGAAACCTCTATAAATAGCCCCGTTGCTATGGAGAAAGGGTCGGTCAATTAGATCTTGACTTAAGAATTTCCACAGAAAAGGAAAGAGAGTCCAACTCTTCAAGTAACTTGCTGCGCACAAGTTAATCTTTACCTGCAATCTCTTTGAGATTTCTGGTCGACAGAGCTGTGTTACTCCGTCCGCCATCCAAAGAGAAGATCCCCAAAAGTTCTTGACGTTCACCCGGTCAACGGAAAACAAGACTCACTTTCCATCGCCACCTGAAGAACCCAGCATTAAACAAAGGGAAGATCCAAGACTCAACATCTTCCCTCCCTTGTAGTTGGAGTATAAGTTTGTTGTAATCTTTCAATTGATTCAAGGAAACTTTACACGAATTTTTCTCCCACCAAACAGAGATGGAGACTCCGCTGGGGACTACTTTCTCTACTGATGAGCAGGTGGTGGCGCAAGGCGACGTCATTTACATGGGGAAAACGGTCGAATCACTTGTCGTGGAATTCGACCAAGTAAAGTATGAAGAGTTCCTTTCCTCTGGCTTCAAGAGCCCAAAGGCCCGTGCCTACCGCGGGGTCTCTACGGGAATTTGCCCCGAAATCCGCTCTGAGATTCCCTTAGACGATGTCGTGGCTAATCGCGTCACGCGTAACACCCGCGCCAACGACTCTCAGGAGACCCGCGTGGTCAACTTTTCTACTGTTCAACCAGTCCATCCTCTTCCTCAGCACCAGGTCGTCGGGGGTTCCCCTCAACCTCTACGACGCAACCGGAACGCTGAACGGCGGCAGAGGAGGCGTGCGCGTCAACTTCAAGTTTGAACGACCGATTGTCCAACAGAGGTAGGACGCAAGGTTCAGACCAGCGTACCGCATCCGAGACATGAAGTCCGCGTTTGGCAGCCCAAACGCGAGGTTCACCAGACAGGCTCCTCGGAAGCCCAACTCCCCGGACGCCAAGGCGAAGCCCGCGTACCTTGTCAAGTACAAGAGGCACGCGCTTCTAGGCATGGGGCCCAGCAGCCCTGCAATTTTCAAGCGTCTCTACCCAGACGCAGTAATCAGCAGTACGAGAGCTGCGTCTCTTATCAGCATAGACGCCAAGCTCACGCTCAGAAGCCGCGACGCAAGAGCTGCGTTCAGGCGCCCCGCGTCTCTGAACCCTGCGTCCCAGCTGTGCGAAGCAAGGATGCCTCCCGCCCTTGGTATTACGAGGCTAATCTCTTTGATCCTCCTCCCACGGATCTAAGGGATTATTTGATAAAGAAGAGAAGTGCTAATCAAATCACTTCGTCATGTTGCTGCGAACGGCTTATCACAATGCTCTCTGAATGCCGTTGCAATTCAGGTGTAAACCAGCAGTCTCTAGCTAGACAGCTGACCCTGATTCCCTGATCAGCCAAAAGAAATCATTCCCATAGGAGAAGGATTTTCTCTGACATTGAATATCCTGAGCTCACTGCAAATATGGCAAGAAGGAGCAGGGGAAGCAACCGGCGATCAGCTCCGATGATGAGTCTGACACAGAACCCGAAGGAGTGTACCGACACACTCGCACCCGAACCGGGGCAATTTTCCCGATTGACTACAATGCTCTAGCCCGGGGCAATGAGGTGAATGACTCGCATTCTGCTATTGCAGAGTCATAGGCTTCAAACTCTTCTATAGAGAAGGAGGTCTTTATATACATGACCAGCACTCCTGAGGAGACCGCCAGGCGCTTGGAGCAGCAAGCCCAGGTCCAGAGGGAACAATTAGAGATGATTCGTGCTCAACAAGAATTTATCGATTCCCTCAAGCAGATACTGGCACAGTTGCTTGAAAACAAGAGGAAGTCAACCGACAAAACCTCCTCTAAAAAGTCTAAAGGCAAACGAAAAGAGGGAGAAAGCTCATCTTCCGTACGTATAGAGGAGGAAGAGCAGCCTACTTCTGGTTCGTCCAAATCCTCGTCGCAAGGAAAAGACGACCGAGACCAGGAAAAGGTTCATTCTAGAAGAATGAATCAATTGGAGCAACGTCTGGAGGCCCTTACCAACCGAAAAGGCCTGCAAGAAGCAGGGGTGGTCTGACCATATCCGACCGAGTGGGACCTTGTTCCATACCCTCCCAAGTTCAAGGCTCCGGCAATTCAATCAGAAGTCAGAAAGCTTATAGACTCTGGCTTCATTAGGGAAGAACAACATCCTGATTGGGTAGCCAACATCGTTCTCATTACTAAAACAAACGGAAAGATCCGGATCTGCATTGATTTTCGCGATCTAAACGAGGCCTGTTCTAAGGATGAATTCCCACTGCCAATCACAGATGTCATGATTGACAATACGTGTGGATTCGAGCGAATGTCCTTCATGGATGGATTTTCAGGATATAATCAAATCAAAATGTATCCTGATGACGAAAGACATACCTCTTTCAGGACACCACTGGGTGTATACTGCTACACCGTCATGCCCTTCGGACTGAAGAATGCAGGGGCGACATATCAAAGGGTCATGCATGCCATTTTCCATGAACACATGCGCAAAACGGTGGAATGCTATGTTGACGACATCGCAGTAAAAAGCCGCGCTAAAGGTGATCAAATAACTGATCTAAAGGTTGTCTTCGACATCATGCGGGCCCATCAATTGAAGATGAACCCTACCAAATCTTTTCTGGGGTGGCCAGCGGCAAGTTCCTAGGGTTGTAGTGACTTTCACAGGAATTCATTTAGATCCGGAAAAGGTTCGCGCTATCCAGGAGATGCAACCTCCGAGAAATCTCAAGGAGCTCAGGGGATTGCCAGGATGATTGACGTACATCCGAAGGTTTATCTCAAATCTCTCCAGAAGATGCCAACCCTTTACCAAATTAATGAAGAAGGGTGTTTCGTTCATTTGGGACAACGCTTGCCAGTAAGCATTTGAGGAAATTAAACAGTACCTCACACAGCCACCAGTCCTTGCAGCTCCAGTGTCTGGAAAACCTTTCCTGGTGTACCTTCGAGCGATGGATCATTCTTTAGGAGCCTTATTAGCTTAAAACGATGATCAAGGACGAGAGCAAGCGGTCTACTATTTGAGTAGAACAATGATCGGGGCCGAACACCAGTACAACCCGATCGAGAAGGAATGTTTGGCGTTGGTGTTCGCTGTTCAGAAAATGCGACACTATTTGGTAGGCCAGACAATAAACCTCATATCAAAAGTCAACCCCCTGAGGTTACTTATGACAAAGCCTTCATCGTTAAACGGCCGACTGGCAAAATGGGCCATATTGCTATCCCAATATGAAATGCACTTTTTACCACAAAAAGCTGTGAAGGGACAAGCTGTGGCGGATTTCCTGACTGAGCATCCAGATCCGAGGGCAGCCAAACTTTACGAGAATCTCCCAGACGAGGTCGCTGAAGCCTGCCAGACTTAGACATCCTTCGAAAGGCAAGTGTGGCAACTTTTCTTTGACAGTGCATCGAGAACAAGCCCAAAAGGACATTTAGTGGCAGGAGTAGGAGTAGTACTCGTCTCCCCACAGGACTATGTGATTCCTCGAGCTGTCTCGTTAACCGAGCCTTGTTCCAACAATGTACCAGAGTACAATGCCCTCTTGATTGGGATGCAACTCGCCGATGAGGTCGGCGTTAAAAATCTCGAGGCATATGGTGACTCTAAGCTCATCGTCAGTCAAGTTCGCAGGGAGTACGAAGTCAGACTTGAAGACCTAGTACCCTATTACAACGCAACTGTCTACATGGCCGAGAGGTTCACAAACTTTTACATTGACCATGTAACACGCAAGCAAAATGCGCATGCAGATGCACTGGCGTCTCTCGCTGCCTTTTGGCTCTTCCAGCCGGAACAGTGGAGAGAATATTTGTCCACAGCCACGACCTGTATTGTCCGAGAATTGCTCTTGAGGACTACCAGGAGCCAACGGGAGATTGTCAAGGCAAAGAAGTTCTCGAGTCGTCAGCCGGTCTAGAGCCTAGAGACTGACGATTCCCTTATATTGATTATGTCTTGTATGGCATCCTGCCTGAGGACACCAAAGAAGCGGCTGCCATTCAAAGGAAAGCCCCCCAAATTCTACTATAATGTGATTACGCGAACATTGTATCGTCGATCGCATGACGGGATCTTGCTCCGCTGCCTTTCACCAAAAGAGGCACAGGAGGTATTGAAAGAAGCCCATGACGGTATATATGGAGCCCATCAACCTAGCCCAAAACTTGCATATCGACTCCAAAGGTTGGGATATTACTGGCCCAAGATGATTGCTGACGCTATCACTTATGCCAAAAGATGTCACGCCTGTTAAGTGCATGGTGATTTCATCCATCAAGCACCAGGATACCTTCACTCCACGACCTCTACCTGGCCGTTTGAGATGTGGGGGATGGATGTAGTCGGCCCTATCAGCCCACCATCATCAAAGGGACATCGGTTTATTTTGGTCATAACCGATTATTTCTCCAAATGGGCTGAGGCCATTCCTTTGAAGGAGGTGAAGTCATCTGACGTGATCAAGTTCGTCAAACATCACGTCATTTACCGTTTTGGGATACCTCAGCGAATTGTCCATGACAATGGACCCCAGTTCGTCAGTTAGGCTTTTCAAAGGTTCTGCGCTAAGTTCAGAATTCAGAGTGTGTCCTCAACGGCATACTATCCCGCCACTAATGGTCTCGCAGAAGCTTTCAATAAAACCATCAGCAAGCTTCTCAAGAATTCATCTCGAAAGTCAGCGTGACTGGGACGACAAGCTAGGTGAATGCTTATGGGCCTATCGCACAACTGTTCGAATCCCAACTAAAGCTACGCCATTTTCTTTGGTATATGGGTGTGAAGCCGTGCTTCCACTGGAAATCCAAATTCCGTCTCTACGCGTTGCCTTGACAGCGGAGATGACGAAGGAGGAGAAGCATCGACAGCGACTCCAAGAATTGGAGGCCTTGGATGATAAACGTCTGCAGGCACAACAACAGATCGAGCTCTACCAGCTCGGATTACCAGAGCCTTCAACAAGAAAGTTAAAGTGCTAACTTTCAAGAAAGGCGATCTTGTCTTAGCCGTCAGAAGACCTATGGTGATGACACATAAGACAAAAGGGAAATTCCAGCCCAAATGGGAAGGACCATTTGTAGTAGAGTCAGTCTACTCAAATGGATCATATCACCTCATAACTGTAAATGGCGATACACTCATGATGCTGATCAATGGCAGAATCCTAAAGAAGTACTATCCTTAATGGTACTCCTCCGCCGATCAAGTTAAAAGTACACCTCTGATCACAGCTCCAAATCCAAGAAAAGTTCTCTTCTTTTATTAAGTCACATCATGGTAGATTAGTGACAAGCTAATTAGGCATTGATTGTACCATTAAAGAACAAAAGACGAAACTTGGATTCTAATGTTCTAATTTTCATTAACGTCCGACGCCTCCGACGGCTAAGGACAGAGGAAAATGTTGGCTTCTAAGACCAACATAAGTCTTCGACAACTCATCATGCTAAGGGGAATAGCATGGCTAGCCCAACTCAAACGGTAGTTGGTAAAGGCATCTCAAATCCGTTGATAGCTGAGGGTTTGCTAAAAATCCTAAGTGGATGTAGTTCCACTCTCTCCTCCAAAATCCCTTACCAATTCTCATATACAGAATGGTAGGTCTACAAAATACAATCGTTGCTATGTTAACACTATACCTCTGGTAATGAAAATTTTCAATACTCCCTATCAAGTACAAACTTTACTTGTCAACCCTATATGGAGTAGCAAACCTTCAAATTTGTCAGGTTAACACTATACCTTTGGCACTTCAAAACTTCACTTGTCAATTCTCATCAATAGAATGACAGGCCCTCAAATTGCTCGTATCGCAAACTAAGTTTTATCAAGTTAATACCACACCTCTGACAAATTACTGTTAAGTTAACATTACACTCTTAACAGTAATTAAGCTGCTGCCAAGTTCAATATTAAACCTCTGACAGCCATTTTTCCCTTAGACTTCCGTATCGAAGCTGAAATGAACGATGCTCAGTTTAATACTACACCTCTAGCGTCCAGGTCATTGCCGAGTTCAACAATACACTTATGGCCATGACCTTCCCTCGGAGTTCCTTGTCAAAGTCGAGATGACCAATGCCAAGTTCAAAATTACACCTCTAACATTACCCTCGTTGCTAAGTTAAACATCACACCTATGGCAGTGATACTTTCAGTTTTCACAAATAAAACTAAAATGCTTTTGAGTCAAGTTAATATCACACCTCTTACTCACATTCTTATCAAGTTAACATCACACTTCTGACAAGACTACATTCAACCTGTTAAGTTATTATCACACCTCTAACGGTGAAAAACTTTCCTAGATCCCCCGCGAATCTAGTCTCACTTGTCATTCTCATTAACAGAATAACAAGTCTACCTAAAAACATTGTTAGGTTAACATTGCATCTTTAACAGTGTTTTCATTAGATCCCCAGCTGATCTTAATCAAGTTAATCCCTAACCTCTGATAAAAGCTCATCTTCCCTGGGGGTAGAAGTTCCACCTGTCACTTTCCTTTATAGAGTGCGGGTCCACAAAAATTATCTTATCCCTTGTCAAGTTAATATCACACCTCTGACAGCATTATTGAGTTCCTGAAATAGGATCTCTCTTTACAAAATCTGACTCGTTAAGATTATCATCATAGTTTTGACAAGTCAAAGATTCTTTGCTTCTATTCGTCGGACTAAAAAAAAAAGAGTTCAAGACAATAAGAGACAAAAAGAAAAGTGTCGCTTTTATTTATATCCAGGCATATAAAAGTGATACAAAACGCTCTCTTATACAATAAGATTGAGTGTTACAATAAAGGAGTATAAAGAAGTTCCTCTCTCTCAAAGGTTGCACTAACTCCTTGAAGCTTCTCACCATTCCAAGTACAAGATGTTCGGAAGGGCGCCAAAGATGGGCAGAGCACTGTGATGACGTTTGGAGGCTAACTATGTCACCATGCATGACATAAACATCGAAGAAGCTCCTCGTTGACCAAGAGCAATGGTGTTTCTTGAGGTCGAAATGCAGCAGAACCTTCTGATTCCACCTGACCAACCGATGTGAGCTATAATCCTTCGTTGATGAACATCTCCACCACCAGAAAGTCATCCAATGAGCATGGAGCTTTCATCGATGCCACTTCTGGGGTAAGTGAAGGGAGAATCCAAGACCATACCCACCACTATATGCACCGCCATACTCACTCTGACCATGCCATGCCATGAAGCATGACCGGTGCATTGAATCTAAAGAGATCTTGGCGGGTGTCAGATCCTCGTCTCCCGAGAACAGGAGCCATGACTTCTTCTCCAGTGATCGACCATCGAACAAGTTCGCTGGCCGAAATATTCTCCCAGCGGCCCAGCGAATATGAAAAAGGATGATTATGCCTACCTGCGAGAAGCAAACAAAAATTAGAAGATCTGAAACTTAGTATACTTCAACAGAAGAACTAAGTGACAGACGCAGCTATTGCTAAAAACTTCAGACGCAGGGATGACCCGCGCAGCAAATCAAAATTCTGTTGTGACAGAAACAGACGCGATCAAAGTTGTGATACACACAGATTCGAATGCAGTCTAGTTTTGTACCCGCGTCTAAAATATGAGACGCGAAGAGAATCAGACGTGAAAATTGCCATCTCCCTGCTTGATAAACAGGAGTTGCTACATTCAAGTCTGAAACCTTCGATCTGAGTGGAAATTCTTCTATGTCTACAGCCTCAGACGCGAGCTCTGTATGGAAAGCTCGCGGTCCACGTGCAAAAGTCCATTATACTCGCGTCCAGAGGATTCTGAGTCAGAGTTACACTCAATCAATGTGCACTTCATCTGAAGTCTCAATGGCGCAACTTCCAAATGATGGGCGCACCAGTCAGATTTCAGGAGAAGGTCAAGAAGATGAATCTCTTTAAGAGATAGCGAGACTGAAACCCAGTGGGCTGAAAATTTCATGGCAAACCAGGAAGTCATACCCACAGAATAACCTGTTGAGGGTTGAACTTTCTGCATCAAGGCACGGACACAAAGGGTGCTCAAAGAGACGCTTTTTGATCTTGAAATCACTTGACAATGATAATCTTCTAGAGAGATTAAAGCAAAGTGTGAAATCTTTGGGTCGTTATCGTCCATAGGGGCAAATCCCATTAAAAGTCCTTACAGGAAGAAGATGGAATCCCTCAGAGCGCTCGCTCTCAAAAGAAAAATAGTCTAAGTAACAGACTGTTAAAAGCAGGGGGTGAGGCCTATTTATAGGCAACTCATCAAGCCTGTAATTAATGGCTCACTAATCAGAACCGTCAGCCTTAATTTCCGCACGAATGTCAAAGCCCAATGAAAGGCTGACGCGTGGATTGTCGCTTCGGGAAGCATCGAAGACGCAAGTCTCCAACCGCCAGCGCCGATTTGACATTTAAAGGCATTAATGCCTAAACCCAATGAAGGGCTGACGCGTGGACTGCCGCTTCGGGAAACATCGGATGATGCGAGTCCCCAATCGTCAACGTCGACTTGATATTTAAAGATCCAAAGAAATCTTTATGACAAGCTGCATGTAACGCCTGGGAAGTTGCACCAAACGCAGGCCTGAGAGCCGCGTCCAGGAACTGGCGTCCCTTTGCGAATTCGAAAACGGCGACTGCGTCTCTCGAAGCGGTTCAGAGCAGCGTCCCCTCAGCAAAAAGGGACCCATTCTGGGGGTCGCATATTGAAATCATATAAAATTGGAAAGCTGCGTCCTGAGACTTGTGTCTACAACAGAGAAGGCCTATGTCGTTCACAGGTATCACAGGTATCCTGGAGCTGCGTCTACATTGCAAGACGACAATTGTGTTCCTATCATAAACTTAATATAATTTGAGTTTGCACTGAGTCAAGGATCTAGAGACGTGTCTCCACTAAGACAGTGTCGCGTCCTCATATCTATGCGCCAATTTTGGAAGAGCATAAAACTGCGTCCTCACTGCATCCTGAATTCTGCATTTGGGTAGAGTTAAGGACTGCGGCCAGGGAGCCGCGTCCTTCCATAATCAAAGCCGCGTCCTTCACGCAAGCTTGAACCGCGTCTCAAGTTGCAGGTCAGAGTCGCGTCTCTCAGAACTGCGTCTCCACTGCAAATCAGAGTCGCGTTTTGTAACATAAAAAAGAAAAGAGAACTCAGCTCAGCCTGAGTTTATTATTCATAGTCAGTTAAGGATCACAACCAGAGACTGCAACTAAGAGATTGGATTCATCTACAGTGAAACAATGTAGATGGAGCAAAATTTTGAAGACTTTTATTACTTGAGCCAAAAATGATAAAAGTAATACCAAACGCTCTTTTCTTTACAAAAAAAAAGGAGGAGGCTAATAATCTTGATTCGCCAAAGAACGGATTTGTTCTCGGAGGCGATGCATCTCGTGCTGACGCGCTTTCTCAGCCTCCATGAGAGCTTGGACTCGCAACTCCTCCTCAGATAAGAATTTCTTCGCAGCCAGCTGCGCTCGTAGAGATTCCAACCTGGAGGAATGAGTAGAGAGGTTTTCTTCAGCCTGCGTCTTGGCAGCTTCCATCTCTTCCAGTTTCTTCCTGGCAGTGGTAAGTTTTTTCTCGTTGATTTTAATCAAGGCTTCTGCCTTAGCTATGGTGGCCCGAGCAGTGATAATAACCTGCTCTGCGCTCTGCATGATGATTTCAGATTCCTTTGAATCGCCAATCAGCCTTTGGTGGTCAGCCTGAAGATATTGGAGATGGCGGGTCTCTTCACCTATTTGTTCCTCCATCTCCTTCCGCTCTTGTTCTTGAGCAGCAAGAAGCCTATTCAGGGTCGCCCGAGCCTCGTGTACTGAGCTAGCATCTTTCAAGATTTGAGCTCTTTCAAGTCACTTCCCAACTACTCCACCAGCATCAGGCATGCCCTGGCCTGCGAAGGACCTCCAGTATGACCGATGTTCCCGACCAGATTTTCAAGAAGTACTCGGGCAAACTCGAAAGAGCTGCCCCCAGAAAGGATGAGGTCAATGCATGATCGCATGGAAGCAAAGAACTGCTGCACCATTTGACGTACCAGTTCTTCCATGATAGCATTGGCTGGAGAGAATTCCGCTGACGAACTCCCGGATCCCCTTTCCACTACAGGACGAGAGGCAAAAATCGGTTCGTCTTGCGCAGGAGGGATGTCAACGACAGGTTCGTCAGAAGCTGAGATGGTCGCCGACACTTCTAGGGCAGTTGCCATCGTAGCAGCCTTCACGGCGACTGAAGTAGCAGCAAACACAACCTCTTCGGGGCCCTCGGTCGAGGCTTGAATTGTATTGCCTTCTGGGTCGACGCTGGCCGCAAGATCCTCTACCTGAGCTCCCTCAGCGCTCTCTGCAAATCACCAAAACGTCAACCATGATAATAAAAAGGAGGACATTCAAAGCATCGATATTTTCTTACCAAGCTGAGGATTCGAAGACGGCGAATTCCTGGGCATATCGTGTAGAGTTAAGGTCTCCCCAACTTCAATAATTGCCCTCTCCTGAGGCATTTCAGTAGCAGGAGCCTCAACGCTCTCCTGCTGGGCTAGCTCTTGTATCATTTCCTCGATGTGGGAGGAAATTGCAGCCTCACTGTCCAAGGCAAGCCCTGTAGCATAAAGTTAAAGGGAAAACGTCAGAGCCTTTCCCTAGTTAAAAGAGAAACCGGGTCAAAAAGACAATAAGAGTAACTTCAGCAGGAGCAATTGTCGCTATTGGCGACACCGTCACAGGGTCACACCCTTGTATCTCTTCCTCCGTAATATGTGAGAATTTACTCGGATCTGGAGGAGCGGGTTCATCGCCAAAATTGACTTCATCGCCCAAAGAATATTCATACTCTCCGGACGAGGAAGACGATAATGCAACGTAAGACGCCTCGGCAATCGATACCTTACCACCAAGTACCCCAATAGTAGGGATGGGGTCGACTACCCGCGAGCTGGGCATTAATACACTAGGAGACCCAGGCTGTGGTGCCTCATCTCTCCTCGCTTGAGCTGAAGAAGACCCTGGCTGACTTGAGACCCCTAGAATCTCAACATCATCCCTTTCTACTAGGTCAACTTCGAGTTGCTCAGCCTCATCAGTTGCAGTGGGTTCATCAGTAAGCTCCCCTTCTTCTAAAATCACGGGGCCCCTGCTGCGCAATCCACGAGGACGGACGAGGGGGGTTTCGTCGTCCTCCTCCTCTTCCTCTCTCTGCTCCTCAACACCGGAAGGGACGGACTCGGACATGGAAGCTTCAGCCGCCGAGTCTCTCCTGGCCTTCTTCGGGGTAGGCTCAACTGTGGAAGTAGAGCCATGGGGACGTTTAGGCACCGCCCTTCGATGCCTTCTAGCGGGCTGCTCCTTAGTTGCTGCTGCTCTCGGCTCCACCTCTATCTCCCCTCTGGCCTCTTTCTTGGCTGCCTGGTATTCATCGATGCCTCGCATGCGCTTATTGGACGCCAATTTGTCTTCATAGGACGCATTAATGCCCTTGATACATGAGTAATTTATTAAATAATCAGGCATCTTGCTAGCCTGAAAATACCAAGTGCAGAAACCGAGGCTTGCGTAGCAGTTAGGAGTCTTGTCAGGCAAGCGAAAAATGGCCTTTGTCCCTCCAGCCACACTGTAATACCAAGCCCGAGCACCTTCAAATAGATTTCCACTGAAGGAGAGTTTGGTGTTGGGATTGCCGACATATAGTTGATCATAACCGAATTGTCGGGCAAAACGATTCGGCATATAGGGCTCAATTGTACATGAGTTCCCTTGCCGAAAGAGCAGATACCCGGGCCGAATGTTGATAAGCCACCAGAAGACTCCCGATGGCAACCTCGTGAAGTTGTCCGGACCTGCGAGGTCAACAAATTTATCCCCATAAGATGCACTGGTAATCTCAGGGAAGCAGCGGTCGAGATGATAATTCGAAACGTTCAGAATACATTTCCGAACATAGAACATATGTAGTGGGACCAGCTCGAGCTCTCCAGCCGCTGCACAAAAGGAACAAACCCCTCAGATTGAAACACCGACGTCATCAGTGAGGGGCAGTACATAATGTACCAAGCCATCAGGTACGTGTAGGGAAGCTCGATCCGGGGGTTGGGAGTCTTTACTCTCGGTCTCCCCTCCGAGTCAACCTCCGGTCTACCTTCTGAGTCGACGATAGCCTCCACTCTGCACAGGCTCTGAGCCAGGGCCCGTAATCCACTTTGGATTCCGGCCACCATTGTCGGAAAGAGAGCGATGGACCTGCCATAGGCAAACAAGACTGCCGGGTACACCACATCAGCAACAATCACTTCATGCGGCAGTGTCGGCACTACACAGCGCTTTAGCCATAGCATGAGAAAGCCCGCCAGTAACGCCCGATCAGAAATGGGGACCCGGGCTTGATGATGGAAACTTTCAAAAATCGTATCAAGTTTGAAAGTGTCATCATTCGACTCTGTGGTATAAGAACTCACAGAGGCATCAATCCTCTCGGCGATTTCCTCGTCGGAGCTGGGAGCTAGAATGGTCACTGAGTGATCTTTCTCAGTTATACCATTAAACAGGTAGCTCGCCCAAGATATCTGCTTAACTCCCCTAGTCCTCCAGGAGGTTATTTGACCGCAGATGTGGAAGTGATACAACACTTCCCAGTAAGTCTCATATATCTGAGGACACTCTTTCCTCAAGAGATGAAGCTCCTCAGAAGTTGGAACGTATTCTTCGTAAGGGGCGTCTCCCATAACCAGCCCCAAAACTTTATATAGTTCATGCAGGGCGAGCCCCATCTCTCCGATTGGGGTGAAGAATGTCCCCGTCAAAGGGTTGTAATGCTCCAGGATCCCATAAAAATTGTGGGAACTTTGCGGGATGTCATACTGCACAGCCCTGACCGCATGACGCAATCCCACTTATTCTAACAGAGCTCCGAGTTCGGCGAGGACAAAGCCCACCATCTTGCCCCACCAGGACTTGTCGGAAGAATGAACCCACCCGAGCGGGCGGAAGTCAATTGGGAAATCACCCCTTACCTTCATGAATGATTAATGAAGGTAGTGCTGAGCCGAGGGGTTTCCCCTAATGGGTAATCAGACCTGAGTAATTCAGGAAATAAACTAAAAATTTCCTTCCCGTGTCCGCCAGAGTGTACAGTTTTGGTGCCTAGTATGCCGAGGGAGACACTGGAGACAGATCGGGTAAGCTCTCATTCCATTGCTAGTTAGACAGACATGTGCTGAAGATAGGATAAGGGATACATTCTCTCCATATTGGGAAGAAAGAATTTCCTATCTCCTATCTGGCGAAGCCACTTGTAATCGCCATCAAGCAAGATACTACCATCCTCGTCAATGTTGTCCCCAAAGAAGAAGACGGGTTTCTTTAACGGAGTATGTGAATCCGTCTCAAATCCTCCGCCGGTCATAATTTCCCAGAAGGTCCTCATGTCGACCTTAGAGATCCTCTCCCTTCGCTCCTTCGACTTGTCAGTAGTCACAGGAGCAGTCTTCTGCAACACGAAGGTTAGATTGCGGTCAGCACCACCTACGTGTCCGAAGTGGCACTTTTTGGAGAGAGGATTGGAGGAATATCTCACTGCAAAAGAAAATAACACTTGATCAGAAATCTGAAAGAAAATGATTAAGTGTTTACAACTCAAACGCAGAAATAAACCCAGACGCGGAGATCATTAAAACTGCGTCCAGGTCCAATGATCGCAAGGCTAGTATGGAGCCCGCGTTTTAAAAATCCAAGACTTATGAAAAAATTTCTAAGTATTGGACTCAAACGCAGGTTCATGAGGACCAGCATATGATTTCACAAGACGCAAGAGTCATAAGAAATTTACGTCTGAATCTTTCACACTTAGAAATATTTTAAGTGTTGAATCTAAAACGCAAGGTTCGTTGGGGGCCCTGTGTTCAACAAGCAGACGCAGATTCGAGCAGATAAAAGAAGCAGAGGTCATCAAACCTGCGCCCTGTTGATCGACTCAAAAACTGCGCCTGACGATTAGACACGGGTTTGAGCCCGCGTTAGCAGTTCACATTCAAAAGGAATTTCAGAGTTAAAAGAACTCTGTAAACCCCTTTTAATGGCGGAAATCAAGTCCGATGGCTTTTTATACCTGAAATAGGTGCTTCCTGCATGGAGGAACCGCCCATTTTAGTTTCAGGAACAATGGCCTTTGAAGACGAAGCAGTATGTTTAGCCTTTGGTGCCATTATGATCGAGGATTCGATGTTCGATGAAGGAAACGAGGAGAAGAAAGAAAGCTTCTTTCTCAAACCCTAACAGATGCAAACGAAGAGAAGGAGAGTCTAATGATGACTCTTGAAGGACTGTTGCCTTTTATAGGCACAGTGATTCGCAAAGATACGCGGCGCTTGGCTCGACGCCTAATCACCGCCTGACGCGTGGACAACGCATTCAATGCAGCGTGAAGTTCGCACGCAAAAAAGAAGATGTCCCCTCAATTCTACAGGACACGTGGCAACATACTCATGGCACGGATTCGCATCCAACAGTCGCGTCTTCACCTCTAAAGACGCGTCCCTTCTCAACACGGCCAGAGTTGCGTCCGGAAAGCCGCGTTTTCATTCCCAAAGACGCGTCCCTCCGAAGATCGCATCTTTTCAACCTGGCCAAAGTCGCGTCTACCTCATGGAGTAACAGTCGCGTTTTCATCCCAAAAGATGCACCCCTATAGAAGGCGCGTTTTTAAAACAGTGGTACCCCTGTGTCCACAGAACTGGCGTTCAGTCCTTACTTCTGCAATTCAGTTCAACAGTACACTGGCACAAGTAGAAGACTGTCCACCCCTGGTTCAAAGTACACCAACGACAAACTCAAAGCATCGGGGAGGTTTAGACTGTGTATCTAGACACTCGGCACGATCAATTTTAGCGGCTTCAAAGAGTTCCACAGTACACTCACGAAGGCCATACTCTAAATAAGATCAAGCCCGGAGCATTGTTAGTCCAATCATGAGAAGGGTGAATTAAGCTAGAGTCCAAAGTATTTCGAAATCCGTCCCAGCTAACTGCGGAATATCGAAAACTTTGGAGGGGGTTCTGTAGGCTGTCTAAAGATCACTAAAAGACAAGCCACCAAAAAGCAGAGTTCCAAGCTCCAGACGCAGGGCTAATCATGGCCACCACTGTAGCGCCAAGACGCGAGGGTCAAAACCCACGTCTCAGCCAGCACTGTAGCGCCAAGACGCGAGGGTCGAAGCCCGCGTCTCAACAGCACTGCAGCGTCAAGACGCGAGGATAAAAACCTGCTTCTCAACAGCGTCTCAGCCAGCACTGCAGCGCTAAGACGCGAGGGTCGAAACCCGCGTCTCAACAGCACTGCAGCGCCAAGACGCGAGGATCTAAACCCGCGTCTCAACAGCGTCTCAGCCAGCACTGCAGCACCAAGACGCGAGGGTCGAAACCCGCGTCTCAGTTATAACTGCCCTTGTTATGGGGTCAATCACCACCCACATAATGAGGAATTTAACCCCCATTGTGGAGTATTTTTAGGGGGCACGTTCACCCCTGAAACCTCTATAAATAGCCCCGTTGCTATGGAGAAAGGGTCGGTCAATTAGATCTTGACTTAAGAATTTCCACAGAAAAGGAAAGAGAGTCCAACTCTTAAAGTAACTTGCTGCGCACAAGTTAATCTTTGCCTGCAATCTCTTTGAGATTTCTGGTCGACAGAGCTGTGTTACTCCGTCCGCCATCCAAAGAGAAGATCCCCAAAAGTTCTTAAAATTCACCCGTCAACGGAAAACAAGACTCACTTTCCATCGCCACCTGAAGAACCCAGCATTAAACAAAGGGAAGATTCAAGACTCAACATCTTCCCTCCCTTGTAGTTGGAGTATAAGTTTGTTGTAATCTTTCAATTGATTCAAGGAAACTTTACTCGAATTTTTCTCCCACCAAACAGTTCGCTTTAAGGCTAGAATAAGCCCGCCTCTAGGAGGATCCTCGCCTCTGAGCCTCACCTTCGGACTTCTATAAGTAACCTCGCTCCAAAGCAGAGTTGGCTTGTCAGAGCCCTGTCAACGGTCCCGCATGCGCTGTGAGAATGGGCTCACCTTTGGGAGGAGCCTCGCCTCCGGGCTTCTTTAAGCAACCTTGCTTCAAAGCGGAGTTGGCTTGCCAGTGCCCTGTCAATGCTGCCTCGCATGCACTGTGACGGAACGATGTTCCATTTTTCGAGGCCAAATGGCCTCTCATGAGTTACAAGGAGATTACTCCCTTTTCTGAGGCTTGAATAGCTTCACATGTATTTACGAGGGAGATTACTCCCTTTCCTGATGCTAAGCACTCAATGCTTTAGCCTCGCCTGCGCTTCAAAATTTGAAGCGGCAACGGCGAGGTTAGGCCATGGGTCCTTTCTAGAAAAATATATTTTTTCTCTCTTCAATGAGTCTTCCATAGAAACCCTATCTTTCTTCCTTGCTACCTTTTGAAAACAGCAGGGTCTTCACCCACTTTATCTCTCCAAAATCGAGATCCATGGCATCTTCACACCACCCAGGCTATGAGGCCGAGGCCCCTTAGGCTTCGGGACCTTCGCTTTCGTCATCATCTGACCTATGGCCGGTGAGTCTCGCTGTTCAGAGGCTCCGCCAATAAATTGGTGACTTTAGAGAATTTATCTCCCTCAATTTTAGCTTTGCCTGCTATTTCAGGGATTGAATTTGTTTGATATTTGCCTTTGGCAAACTCGGAACCAAGGGTTTTAGTTCTTTTGAGATTCCTGGCGAAGCTAAGACTTGCCTGATTAGGTGAAGAAGTTCTTCTAGGCGAGCCTTATGCCTTAGCTTTTCTAAGGTAAGGATAGCCTTGCCATATAGGCGAGGCTATGTTTTAGCCTTCTCAAGGTCTAGATAGCTATGCCATATAGGCAAGGCTATGCCTTGGCCTTTTTGAGGTGGGGTTAGCCTTGCCATATAGGCGAGGCTATGCCTTAGCCTTTTTAAGGCGAGTCTAGCCTTGCCATCAAGGCGGGGCTATCTTTGTCCTTTTCAAGGCGAGGCTAACCTTGCAATATAGGCGAGGCTATTCTTGGCCCTATTCAAGGCATAAGTGCGTTTCAAGCTCTCCAGTGGAGCTGACCTTTTGGGTTTTTAGCATTTCGCCTCTGTAAAGTCTGAAGCTTAACCTCAGGGCAGAGTTAGTTCTGCTTGTGGAGCGATGCTGGATTTAAATCAGTTCCATTCAGGGAGCGAGTCTCTGACTTAGCATTTTCTTTTTTACTCAATGCTAACCTACTTATTTTTTCTTTATTTTACAGTGTATTATACTCCCGATCCATTAAGCAATCTCTTCGACTTGACGATGAAGGAGAAACGAAGTATGCATCTTCATTTTCAAGTCCAGACTTTAATTTTCAGTAGGAAGAACATACTAGAGCAGCCAGCACTAATTTCAGGAGGAGACCAATGGTTGTTTATCCAAGATAACCCACTTAGTTGCAAACTTGTGCTATTGAACTCAATGTATATGGGGAACTGTGTCATTGTTTTCGCCAATATCTCGTCTTTGCTGGGATCGCTGCACAAGATATTTGAAAGTCACATGAAAGGGGATATTACCAGCAAGGTCTCAGATTCTCCCTTCGCCAATCTTATTCAAAGAAGTGACAGCGACGAAGAACCCATTCTCATAGGATGACTTTTTGATGGCAAAAATCTTCCATTAAGCGAAAATTATGGCCTTATGAAGGGGAGACTTTTCGTGTCCAGTTGGTCTGGTGGACTCAGAATGTCCCACTATATTTTGACTTCGAGGATTGTCCTCATTTTGAAGAGCGAAAGTAGATCTGTTGTTCTGGATTTAGAGCAACAAGTCGCTGCTTTTGAAGTATAAATTGTATGAGAGACAATCTAGATGTATCATCAATGTATTTTCCTTTTGAATCAATAAAATATTTGCCTTTGACTCATTTTCTCTTCTCCATATTTTCCTTTTTGTTTACTCATGTAATTATCCATATGTAATATATATCTCCCATAGAGGAGGATGTAGTAAGAAAGTTCTTTTGAAAGAATTAAAAAGGGTGAAAATTCACCAAGTTGAACTTTCGAAGAAATTACAAATGTGGCTGAAATTATTCAGAGGTCAAGAACATGACTAAATCAGTCAAATATAAGAATCCACTCGGGATTAGAAGAAGGACAGATTTTAAGAATCCGTTAGGAGTCACTAAATCCGAAAAGATTAAGTCTGGCGACTCGTCAGTTCAGAGGTGATAAACTGGACACGACTAAATAGAGATCGTCAGACATGAGATTTTGTCGTTCAGAGATGATAAACTGGACATTACGACAAAGAAGGGTAAAATTAAGACAATCATTGGCTCAGAGGTGACGAACTGGACATAAGCGATAGATTACCAATAGGGATTGTTTACTGTTCAGAGGTGGCGAACTGAACATAACAGTAAACAAAAAGGTGAGACATGGCTATTTGTTAGTTCAGAGGTGATTAACTAGATATGACCGATTGAGAAGCCACCAAGCTCGAATTTTGTCATTCAGAGGGGACGAACTGGATATATTGACAACATGGAGGTGGACCCGATTTTAGGGACCCGTCTATTCAGAGATGATAAACTAGACATGATAGACTAAGACATACTAAACTTCAAATCCGCTGTCAGAGATAGTTTATTAACTTAGCGGCTAGCCCACTAGGGACCGCAAGGGTGAATTGGGTCTGGCCACCCGTCGGTTCAGAGGTAATATGGACATGACTAAGACACCAGGCTCGCAATTTGATATTCAGAGGTAGTCTTATTAACATGACAGTAAGAACTTCCGGCCCTGACAGGGAAAAGAGAACAAAGTTATGAACTTGTCTGTTCAGAGGTGTTAAACTGGACATGACAATTTGAGTACCATAAAGGGGGAGAGATCTAGGAATCCGTCAGTTCAGAGGTAATATGGACATAGCGGATTGAGAGTTACTAGACTCAAAGTCCTGCCGTTCAGAGATGACGAACTGGACATAACGACAAAGGAGTAGTCCCTACTAGACTGGAAAATGCGACTTGGCTATCTGTCGGTTCAGAGGTAACATGGACATAATCGATGAGAAACCACCAAGCTTAAAATTTCTATCGTTCAGATGTGACAAGCTGGACATGACAGTAGAAGAAGTAATTCTACTTGGAAAAGTAGGATTTGATTACAAATTCCATAGGGAAATTGATATTTCTTTGAAAAATCGTTTGGAAGTAATTGTCAGAGGTATATTGTTAACATGACAACCAAGAAAGTCCGCTGGAGACTGGAAAGGGTAATAATAGACTCCGAGGGGGATCTATCAGAAACTCGCTGGGGAGTTAGAAAATGAATCCCATAAGAGATTACATGTCAGAGGTAATCATTAACGTGAGAAAATAAACTCTATGGAGATTCGATAGGGGAATAATTATTCCCTAAAATGTTGTCATAGGTAATCATTAATGTAACAACTAAATTTCTTGATGGGGAATTTAAAAGGAGATTTTTTCAGAAATGATCATGACAGTTTCTCCGCTTAGGGATTTGTAAAGGTGACTTGTCAGAGGTGTGATGTTAACTTGACAAGGATTCATTTACTGTTAGAGGTGTTTGAACGTAACAACAATTTTGAGTGGAGTTTGACCTGCTGGGGATATTAGTGGGATCTACTGGGGATTTCAAGGGTTTTAACTGTCACAAGTCTGATGTTAACTTGATAGGCTTGATATGTAGTTAATTTTACTGAGAAAATGATTATAGTTTGACGTGGTCCTACCATTTCATGGACGGGAATTGGCAAGGGACTTTGGTGGAATTGACCATCCTTTGCAAAATACAAGAATATTGTTAGCGAATTCAGCCAGGGAATAGAGGACAGTATTCCCAAAATTCATTTGGGGAATCCAATTAATCATGCTGGGAAATAGGAGAACAATACTCCTTAACACGAAAGGAAAAGTCAGAGATGAAAACTTTAACATGACTTTTTTGCTTTATGGATCTACCATTTCATGGAAGGGAATTGGTAGACTGGAGGAATTAAATAAGATCAGTTCCCTTAGGATTTTTAGCAAATCCTCAGCTATCAATGGATATGGTGTGTCTTTACCAACTACCATTTGAGTTGGGCTAGCCATGCTATTCCCCTTAGCATAATGAGTTATCGAGGACTTTGCGTTGGGCTTAAAAGTTAACTTTTTTCTCTATCTTTAGCCATTAAGGGCTTATGATTATGTAATTTTGTGGGGATGTCAGTTAGCAATTAACGCCCCTCATAGAATCTTTTCTGTGTGTCTTTGATATTGATACCATGCAGCGTCGTCTCCTGATGTTTGATCAGCCTGACTCCGAAGAGATCCCCAATGATCAGAGTGAAGAATTGGAGGAGGTGGTGGTGAGAACTTTAGTGGCGATGTGTGTTGATGAAATTGGTGGTGGTGATAGTTATGGAGAAGGGTGGAGAAGATGGTTAGTTTGGATGGTGGAGGAAGGAGATGATTTCGGGTGGAGTTGAAATTGGAGGAGGAGATGTGATAAGATTGGTTGGGTGATGGGTAGCCAGAGCAAAGGCATCATCAGGGTTGTCACTAGCGATGATGGCGCCAGCCAAAACCAGAGAGTGGGAAGAGTTAAGAAAGAGAGGAGGTGTGGAGAGAGTTTCACTTAGAAAGGGATCAGAAAGAAATTTGAGATTTTAATTAAGTGAAAGAGAGAAGATTGATGGCTTACTGGAGAAGAAAAAGGAGAGAGTCAGTGGAGGTCGGCTGAGAAAGTCGGTGGGGAAGAATGAAGAAGATTGGGGAAAGAAATGAAGAAGAAATTAAAAAAGGATTTTATAATATTATTTAATTAGTAATATTTAAGTCAGTCAAAATTTGACTAGTCCTGAATGGTTCCCAAAAATTCTGTAAAATAGAGAATATTACACGGAGGAGTAATGTGAAATCAGATTCAAGAAATTCATTCTGATTTGTAAGTTAAAAATCTTGAAATGTATCACTGATACCGGTTTAGCCGAATTTTTAATTAATTCAAAAAAATCCCAAAAATACGCTAAAATAGAAAATATGATTTTGAAGAATAATTTGAAAGCAAATTTTAGAAACTCAACTCTGATTGTGAATTAAAAATTGTTGAGCCATTTAACGGTATTGATCGACACCGACTACGGAGATTTTTCAAACATTTTTAGAAAAATTTCAGAAAATTCTGAAAAATCTTAAATATTATAAAATAATATTTAAAACTGAAACTGGCTCAATCTGACTACCGAGAAGGTCAAATCAACTTTGTACACCGTATCAAGTACTGATATTGTGATACATACATCAGGATCGGGGGTTACAACTTTCCTTTTGATTGCAGCGGCCTCCTTAGGATCATCATGCAGTATGCCGTATAAGATAAAGTCAATGAATGAGAGTCGCCAGCCCTTAGGTTCTGGAACTGTTGAAGTCTTGAGAATTACTTTAATTTGAAGATTTTCTTTGGAGCTTTGTTGCCTTCAAGGGCGAATTTTAGACAGTACAAGTCACGGCTATTGACGAGTACTTCTTCTATTGCTCCTGCTAGAAATGCCAGCGAAGCAGTAATAGATATTAGTGCATCTGCATGTGCATGTTATTGGCGAAGTACATGATCGATGTAGAAGCTTTTGAACTCCTCATTCATGTTGATGCTCGTGTTGTGGTAGGATACTAAGTCTTCATGTCGAAATTTGTACTCTCCTCAACCTGATTGACGATGAGTTTAGAGTCACCATAACCCTCGAGATGCCTACTCCAATTTCTTCTGCAAATAGCATTATAATTAATAGAGCATTGTATTCTGCAACATTATTGGAACACGACTCGGTTAATGAAAATGCATGAGGAATTACGTAATTTTGTGGAGATACAAGTACCACCTCCACTCTTACTACGATATTTTTCCTAGGATCCGTTCTTGATGCGCCGTCAAAGAATAGTTGCCAACTTGTTCTTCAAAGGATGTTTAGGTCATATAAACTTCAACGATTTCATCTGGGAGATCATCATAAAGTTTGGTGGATTCTGAGACTGGATAGTCTGCCAAGAAATCTGCCACGACTTGACTTGTTACGGCCTTCTGCGGCATAAATCACATCTCGTACTGCGAGAGCAAGATAGTCCATTTCACTAATCTACATTTTAGCGATGATGGTTTTGTTACGAGCAATCGCAGAGGATTGACTCTGAAGATAACATGAATGTACTGGCATATAAGATAGTGCCGCATTTTCTAGATGGCGAAAACTAGAGCTAGACATTCTTTTTCGATCGGCTTGTAACTATGTTCAGCCTCGATCATGATTCTACTCAGTAATAGATCGCATGTTCATGACCTTGATCATTATTCTGGGCTAATAAAGCTCCTAAAGAATGATCCATAGCTCTTACATATATCAAGGCTTTCCTGATACTGGAGCTGCAAGAACAGGTGAATGAGTGAGGTATTCTTTGATTTTCTCAAACTCTTACTGGCAAGCACTTTCCCAAATAATTGAGACTCACTTCTTCTGTAACTTGGTAAAGGGTTGGCAGCGTCCAGAGAGATTTGCTATAAATCTTCTAATATAAGCCAATCGTCCTTGCAACCTTCTGAGTTCTTTGAGATTCCTCGGAGGTTGCATCTCTTGAATGGCGCGGATCTTTTCGAGTCGAGATGAATTCTCTTAAACATTACAATAAATCCAAGGAACTTGCTACTGGCCTCCCTCAGGAAAAACTTAGTTGGGTTCATTTTCAATTGATGCGCTCGTATGATATCAAATACTTTCTTCAGATCTGCAAGATGGTTGCTTTTGTTACAGCTTTCCCTTTTGTTATGGCTTTCCACTGCTATCATCGACATAGAATTCTACTGTTTTATGTATATGCTCATGAAAGATTATATTCATGGCACGTTGATATATTACCCCCGTATTCTTCAATCTGAAGGGTATTACAGTGTAGCAGTACACTCCTAGTGGCATTCTAAAGGATGTATACTTTTCATCTTCAGGATACATCTTGATTTGATTATATCCTGAGAAGTTGTCCATGAAGGACATCCTCTCGAATCCGCACGTATTGTCAATCATGACATCTATGATCGAAAGAGAGAACTCTTCTTTGGGGGAAGCAGCGTTTAGATCGTGAAAGTCAATGCAAATTCGGATCTTTTCGTTCTTCTTAGGGACGGGAACGATGTTGGATACCCAGTCTGGATATTGCTCCTCCCTAACAAATTCAGAATCTATGAGTTTTTAAACTTCAAATTCATTGTCTCCATGATCTTTAGATGGAGTCGTCATTGCTGCTACTTGACTGGTTTCAATCAGGGTTGATGTTGAGGCAATGAATGGCTACTTGTGGATCAAGTCCAGGCATGACCTCGTAGTTTCAAGCAAGACATATATATATACTCATATAAAACATATTATTCTTCCTTCTTGGAGGACGATAAGTTTTCACTTATGAAGATGGGTTTGGGATTAGCCTTATTTTTCAGATTAATTTGAATAACATTATCCTCCATGGGCGCGGCTCATGTTGTTCAAAGTGTATGTCCCAAAGTGTGTTTATGTGTTTGATCCAGGGATCGCTGTCTGACTGGATTATTTCTTCGGCTTCATCTTTATCTTCCTCTTTCAGATGATTGGTTGAAACCATGTTTACTGAAAAATATTTGAAGATGGCACCAATGCTGACATTTGACTCCCACGACGATATTCCTGATGAGTGGTCCGTTTTTTTGGTCCGAAATTTGACGAGATTAGTGTAGAAACATAGCCCAATTCCTTTTGAGTCTTATGATAATAGTAGGGGCTTTTCTTTTCGGCACAAAGGATCAAAGTAAGGTTCATCTTTCTTTGCCGAAGTTCAAGTCAGATCTTTTGGTGAGATCATATCACATTCTCTCCATTATATGTCATGACTTCTGTAACAACCCGTTCCCGGAATAGGTACCCGGATATGTGTCCCAATTTTTTGCTCATATTTTTCCTATTTTCCCCATATTTATTTTCTTTATTATTGTTTTTATTATCATTTGGCATCGATCTGAATTTTTGCATTCCGGGTCAGCGAGTCAAAACCCGTGACCCGATCCCAGTGTACTGCCTGATTTGACCATTCTGATAGTCAGATTTGACCGATTTCAATTTCAAATATTGTTTTTCAATATTTTAGATTTTCACAATTTTCTAAAATTTTTAGAATTATTTTGTATAGTTTTCTAAATTCTGTTTCGACATGTATATGATCGATTGCAGAATTTTTAATTTGTCAACTTGATTGGATTTCTTGAATCTGACTTTATATTGTTTCTCAATATAATATTTTCTATTTATGAAATTTTTAAGGATTTTTCTGCATTAGTCAAATTTGATCGAATATATTATTATTTTATTATTTCTTTTTCTTTCTTTTTCCTCTTTTCCTGGCTCCCCACGTGGCCGAGCCACATCCCCATCCCCTCTTCCATCAACCTGCCATCACCACCCCTCAGCTAACCCATACTGATTACTGAGGCATGGCCTCGTAATAAATTTTTCTGATATTTATTATCTCACAATTAGTTTAATATTTTATGAGTTAACTGAAATTACTGAGATATTTTCTACATGCATACATAATGATTTTCTTCGAGATATTATTGGTCTTATGAAAAAAAATTTAATAAATACTTTAAAGATTTTCCATATATTTTTTATTTTATGCTATTATGGATCCTTGCATTAAATTTCATTGGTGTAAATTTTTACTTAAAATTTTTTATGAAATAATGGAATATGATAATAGTGTTGTCATAATGTGGGTAGATATTGATGCTTCTTTAAATCAGTTGTATGATTATTATGAAGCTACCTATGAAAATAAACAATCTACTTCATCATCTCAAACTTCTTCTTCATTTAGATATAGATGTTCATTATTTTTAAGTGTTTTATCAGCGTCAAAAATCTAGAACCTCTGACACATTAAATGAGCTTCATTATTATATCCACATGTCGCAACTCCTGAGATCGATTCACTGATAATTTTGATATTTTTATCTGGTGGAAGTCACAGGCATCAACTTATCATATGCTTTCCATCATGACATGTGATATATTAACTCCTCCAGCATCTACAGTAACATTGACATCGAAGTTTGCTTTTAGTACAGATAGTCGAGTGTTGTGAGATACGAGGACACATCAGGCATCGGAAGCAATCGAGATGACCATATGTGGGAAGAATTGGCCGGATGCGAAAAAGAGAGGCCAAAATAAAATAATTGATGATCTAATCGAATATTCCCTAGAAGATTAATGAGGACTTTGAAAACTTGTAATTTTTTTTATTTATGAATAATAAAATGTTTGAAGACTTGTAATTTTAGCACAAATTACAGATAAGGAAAATTTGGGTTTCTTAAATTCTAAAAATTAACAAAATTGCAAAATTATGTGAATGGGGAGCTCACCATTGACGCTCATGTCAGAAACCTTGGAATCCATAGCAAGCAAATCGAGGCCTCAACGAAGCCAACATGTCCTTCCCCAATCCAAAAGAGGGAGCAGGAACGCGAGGGAAAGAACAAGAAGCAGAAGCAAATGTCATCCCCTAGACACTAGATTATCAGAAGCATCTGATCATCTGTCTTCAGCCTCTATTGATCGAATTAAACCTTTGAAAAGAAAGAAGAGTCATAGAGTGTAGAGAGAATTTTAGTAGGAGGGTGCAAAAAGAAAATTGTTGAAAATCTTTAGAGAGAAAATGAGAGAGAAGAAAGCTAGAAAGTATTATACATTTTCATTCATGAGTAAAATTTGTAATTCAAAAAATGATTTTAAGGATGAGTTTAGTTATTAAAGAGGGAGAGTGTGAGTAAAATTTCCCTTTTATTTTTCTACTATAATCTCCTAGGCTTTTTCAGCCACGAATAAAAGGGAAAAAGACTAAAAAACATATTTTATGCAAGAGGAAACAACCAAATTCAATAATTCATGCACCACTGCAGCTTGTCAAAGAAATCATTACTTGCTTTCTCTATATTTTCAATCTATGGCCTGTTTCATTTAGTTCTCGTTAATAAAACACATTACAGTTTGCCACCGTTGAGCTCATAGAGAAAGAATAAGAAAGAACCCTTCTTGTTCTCATCAGTACAAAAGATTTAAAAGTAATTGTCTACTAGATTCAATTTCTCTCAATATGCGAAAAGAAAGATAAGATTTCTGCTCTGCATTTATTCTCACATCAAAATCAAAATCCAACATATTGTGTTATTTTCTTAAACTATGGGATGCAAGTCACAGAATTTTGAAAGAGGGAAAGGGGGATCGAAATAGGACCCTTTCAGTATGGCCAACGTCACAAGTTTATTTGCAGACTCCGTGGCATGGATCCCATCCCAACTCACGTACTTCTCAGGATCAGAACACGCGCTCGCCGTTAATTTTGTGCCGTTAATCACCTTGCTGTTACCACAATAGAGCTTAGGATTGAAGTTGTAATCTCCACCTCCATATCCACAGCAAGCTTTAGTTCCATACAAGAGACCTGAGACGCAGTGAAGATATAGATGCAGCTTAGCTTTATGTCAGCCTCTACTGAGTAGCATACATATGCAGGATTAGAGCTAACCATGGTCCTTGGGATGCTGATAGAGCTGAAGCTTGACAGAATGAGTATCCACATATATAACAGAGGCACCTGGGAGCTGACCCCGAATCTGGCCGAGGGTCTCCTTCAACAAATTGTTGTAATCAACAACCGCATTGTTGTATGAAATCATGCAGCCGTAACTGTCCACATCAGAGCTATCGTGAGGGAGCTCGGTGATGAACGCTGGGTAGCATCCAATCGGTGCAAGGTTCATCACAAAGAACGTCCGTCCTCCACCAATGTCGTACAACTCCTGATGCAGTGAGACCCCGTTATAACACACAAAAGCAGGTTGACTTGTGACAGGTTAGTAGATTCCTTGATTTGTTACCTTGATTGTCCAGGCAATCTGAGAGGCCACCCGAGGAAGATACTGCTTGACTCCTTCGATCCCAATGGATGCCAGGTTGCCAGTGAAGTCGTTCTGGCCAATGTCTACAGTGTAGAGAGATCGATTGAAGACAGTTACAGCCGGAAGATGATTTCCTGAATCACTTGAGCATAGGTTAACTTGAGCCCCTTTCTCTCAAGCAAGTACATATTAAATCTAATGAAATTATTCATGATGTCAATCCTATATATTTAGCCTGGCCTGGGTCAAATGCATTGAATTCACTATTGCACTGTTTTGTGCAGTCACAAGATTTGCTTGAGGACTCGAACTTAGAATGAGACGGATCAATGATCGAGCCTATGCAAAGTTCTCTTGGATATTTTTCTCACCACCAACCCCCCCCCCCCCCCCCCCCCCCCCCCCCTGATGCAGAAAAATGGCCTGATATCAGACCATTTTGATTGACTCATGCAAAACCGAAAGAAATCAGCATATGCATACCTTTGTGGCCTATTTCAAGAACTCTTTCCCTCAGCTCCTTCATTTGGTTCAGCTGAATTGCTAGCGAAAATGGGCTGACACCGGTAACAAACAGGGAGGTGTTGGGCAGCAGAACTGTAGAAGCCAATGTCGCAAAGTTGGCTCCATGCTGGAAGTCAGATCCTATCGACTGCAGATATGGGCTAAGGAACGGTAATCCTAATGCTTGAGCTTCGCAAAGCGAAAAAGAACAAAAGAAGAAGAGCTCTTAAAAATCCATAGAAAGTAGAAACAAGCTTCAAGAGATTTCTGAACGTTAATGAACCAAGAGTTACCTAAGAAGTCTATGGCAAGTCTGCCATCCGTAGCCCGGCCAACTGGCTTCTTGAAGTAGGTCATGCCAAACGGGCTACGCTGAGCTGGGAAAGCAGCCCAGAATCCTCCAGTGTCGGAATTCGAGTCCCCAAAGTTGAAGATGGCCGGGAAATTACACTTGGCATTTGTCGGAGGAGTGAAGGAAGCAATAAACAGCAGCGAGGCAATGACCCAAACTGCGAGGACGCACTGGAAACTAGTTACTGCTTTCATTTTGTTGTAGATAGACAAGAAGAGGGGACAGAGTGGAAGATGAGACTGAGGGCAGGAATGTGAGGATTTATTGGCAGGATTCCTGCAGGGCCTGCAAACTCTTTGGCTTGTTCTGATGAGAGTACAGTCAGGAGGACTGATTGCTGTAACCGAAAGTAACATGTTCTCTTGTCTTGTTGTCCATGAGATGTTATCTAAGAAGGGTAAATGTATTTTGCTTTCCTGAGGTCTGGGTCTAGAGACTCCAAAATTACCTGGCTCAAACATGGATATGGTATATGATTTGTGATTCTGAGAACAAGGAAACAATTTGATGCATGATAATGCTAAAAATCAGTTTGATCCTCAAATAAACTGTCCCATAAGTTGTTTCTTGAATGAAGCATGTTTTTGCTTCATTTAGAAGCAACAAAGTTGTGTTCTTCTACTTTCATGCACCATTGCGAGACTCCTAGGATAGAGTTAGGGTCATCCTTAGCCAAACCAATCAACGTGGACTCATTATTCTTTGCAGAAGACTCCAACAGCATGTTCGAAACTTATCTAATGAAATCAGGCCCATTGTGCACAAGCAAACACATGCCGCATGCCAACGAGTGCACGCAACACATTGCGTGTTCTCAGAAAATGACTGCATAAGTGCATGTATAAGACTTTTCACTACCAAAAAAAAAAAAGAAAGGCTCTGCTTGCTTTCGCCTGAATAGTTTGAATTGGTCATTCACAAAGCCATGCAGAACAACATATTTGGGGATATGGAAACATCACTATTGCATTTCATACTATTCACTTTTACCAATTTAACAAAGTTGGAAAATGAAGATAAAAGGAAAAGGCTTAATAAGAATAATATTATTGGAAGATACTATGAATAAAATTCTACAAAGCAATCAAAAAATGTCTTGAAACAATTGAGAATGATAGAAATAGACTTTACAAACAAACAATAAGGATGTCTCAATAACATGATGTTGATTGAACAGAAATGCTTGAAGGTAATCAATAATATAACACTTGTCCGAGAATTTGAACTGAATCTTCACTTACAATCTGGTGCCTTGTGAATTTAGCACCAAAATATCAAACAATGACCTGACCAAAAAGCCTCTTCCGGATCTGGAATAATAAAGCAAAAAATTACATAATTGTCAAAAGGCAAGGCTAGAAGAAATTAACTTTATGATGATATCAATTACAGAATGAACAACACACGAGGATTGGAACTAATGCTATCATCATGTGTACAGTTCAAGGTAATTTTCACTGTGTGCTCGACAGCTTTAAGCCTCCCTTGACAGTAAAGCAAAGAAACATGATAATACATCTGTCTGTCAGGATTGACATCTGTGTTAAATGCGTGCAGGGATTACCCTTCTGGAAATTCTGTCCTAGCATCAAACCAACATGCACAGGACATCAACCCATATTTTTTTTTTTTTAAATTTCTTAAAAGGAAAAATGATCTGGATTTAATGTATTGATCATACTAATATCCTGGACATGAAGATCAGTACAGTGATTTGCAGTAGATGAAAGTAAGCAGCAAATACCCATTTGGACATTCACTGAGATCATCCGGATTGAAAGAGCCAAATAACTAAATTTGTGTGCGCCTAGGATAAACAACTGCCTTCCAAGACGACTAATTAAATAGCGATCAGCAAACAAGAGAACACAAAAGGTAATAACATAAAAGTAATAGCATGAATTCATTTTTTTCCTCTATCTATTCAATGTGATTTTCAAATACATTCACCCATGATTCGCCAAAAAGTCTGCTAGAACAACAGAATTACGAAGAGAGTGCAGGGCAATCACCTCAGGGAGCTTCTTGCGGAAGACAACATTGAGCCTGGCATCAAGTGTGTTTTCACAGACGATCTTCCCATCTCAGGAAGCCAACACAACTCCTCCTGAGCTGAAACATCAATATCACCACAACTGAGTTATCATGGCCACTACAGCAAACATACTTTCCACATTTTAATTTTTATTTTTATTTGCTCTGACAACATTGCACATATTTTAAGTCAAAAAGACAAATGTTTTCACATGATTGGTAATTAATTGAAAATTTTGGATGACATCCAGAAATATTAATGCAACCATGGAGAGTACAGTCATAATAGCATTAAAACAGTATGCTCGAAACCTTGCAAGATACACCAACTAAGATACAGGAATATATACTCATACGAGAAATCCTAAAAAGAAAAGACTTGATATGCAGATGAGATGTGCATACAGCAACAAATAAATAACAAGATGTGTGTGCGTGAAGTAGGAACCTGGTCAGAACTACAAACTAAATCTTAAAATGCCAGGAAAGACTCCCATAACACCAATACACAAAGATGTATATATCCCTGTGAATTGAAAAACAAATAAAGATGTGATGGTTGGACTCAAATATAATATGTAAGTACAATAGGCAGTCAGGCACACGTTAATATTTCACATATTTGCACGACTTTGTAAAGGCAATAGCGTCTAAGCTCTAACTTTGTATAAAAGCAAGGTTAGCAAAAGCATGCATCAACTCCCTTAAAGTCCTTTGGAAAAATTGTAATCAATAGTTGTACATTATATTGTCCACAGATAGGTCTTCCTCCTGAGATAATGGATAGCACAAAAGTTGCCAAAAGACGTAATTGAGGAAATTGTTTAATCATAATATGGTTTTGGCATGCTGTTGGCACTCTGACCTCTCCCTGCTTCTGGTTTTGTCAACTGTATGAGCATGAGCAGCTTGAAAATAAAGTGAAGTCACAAATAGCAACCTACAGTCTTGCTAAGGCTCGTCATATAAGTTATGGCTGTCGAGAAAGTGGATTTTCTGACTCAAAGAAGCTAAAAAAGGAAAATTTAATGTGCAAAGTAATAGCCTAGGCCCTAGACCAACCCGCGCCTTTTCAGTTCAACTTAAATGAGCACATTTCTTCACATATTTGGCCTATACTGTTTCTCGCAGATAAAAAATTTCCACCAGCAATCTTATCATCCTACCACTTTGTCTAGATTCACTTGGTCTATGAAATTCGGAAGTTCTGCATAACCTAAAATAGCTCTATCTACAAGTCATTCAGACTTGTAGCTCTTCTGATAATGCCAACTCTTGATCATAGTGCCTTAGCCAACAATTTGACATGAAACTCCAGAAAAAAAGTTTCAGGTTAACAGCCAATCATTAAAATATAGGTCAATTGTTTCAAGGAGCTTCCTGACTATGAAGTTTATTTCATAAGCAATCCCCTTCTGATGGGAAAAGCTAGGATGATGATAATGCACTGAGATAGCATCCTCATACTATTCTAGTTACTCAATAACAATAATTATAATTCCTAAGAGGATATTAATAGTTACTTCAACAACTAGACTGGTTGATTATTTACTTAATACTTCTTTTATGTAATTCATCTTTATACATTTCAGCTTTACAAAGATTTTCTTGGTTTTTCCAGATAACTTATGCATTAAGTGGATAACTTTTTGCCTTTTTAACTGGTATTAGAGCCATACTAAAAGATTCCTATACCTTATTGCAGTGGAAGTTTTTATGTTCTCAACAACAAGTGATTGTTCCTCGCCGAGCACTTTCTAATATGGAAGTCTTGTGTATGAATTACATCGGTTAGCTCTTCCACAGGATATAGCTCTTCAACAGGATATAGAACAGAATTCACCATGCTTGGTATGGTACATTTAGCATAGGATTCAACTAAAACTTTTACTTTTATTACAATAAAGGTGTTGCTTATATTTTATAGAAATAAAACATGAAAGTGATAGTCATGAGATATCATTTAGCTGTCCAGTTCACATGACAGGAATGGCTGTGAACAATACCAACTTCTCTTACGTTCAGTAATAAGATTTGTTAATTCTGAAGAAATCTTTATACAAATGCAAATGAAAGTTGATATATAATAAATAGATGTCTTTTTGTCATCAAATCCTTCTTAAAGAGCTAAAGTATTATAACTTTTAAGGCTAAATGAAGATAATTTACCAGTATAGCCCATGAGCATTATGGTGGCTAGGAGCAGGAGGCAGATACACCTGATGATCCACTATAACCTCAGGAGGATGGACATTTGCTTTTTCTGCATATTCATGCTTTGCTGAGTGCACAACAGATTCCACAAAATAATGGTCATCTTTCCGACAACGCAATAACACTGATGGCTTCTTCAATCGAAGCAGGCTCTGAAAGGGTAACAGCACATTAGCTCATCTAATAATTAATATATCAACAGGAATTCTATGGTTGCATTTGGCAACAGGAGATAATAGGTGTTAGGTGCCTAAACCTGTTAACTTCTGCCAAATGCCCAAAAATGGACTAGAGTTAAGAATGTAATGGTTACTTGGGGGCTAAGGGCAGTATTGGCGTATTTCTAAGTATATATAAAAAAAAAGAAAAAGGAAAGAAATAAACCTCCTAAAAGACCAGCTTTTGTGTGTGTGGGGTGGGGGTTGGGGGCATGACTGGTGTTATGGTTACACATGATGTAACCCCATAACACCTCCGAAAAATGCCAAACACCCCGCACCTCCTACACCTAACTCTTGTCTCCAAACAAGGCCTATGGCCAACCAAATAAATTAAACAGTGACATCTATAACAATGATCTATGGGAACAAAAGGCTAACAGTCACATCAGAGTCTGAATATCTTAACTTTCAAGATGACTTGTGATTAAGGGGATGCTCGACTATTTATGAAAAATTCAAAAAGAGTACCCTTTCACGGTAAACTTAAAAAACACTTGACATCCCTTTGTAGCATATCAAGCAGAGTTCAATCTCTTTGTAGCATATGCACAACCGGAATGATAAACTATGTTTATTGTCACTATATAAATCATTTTGATGCATAAACAGAACCAGCAGAGACAGTAAAGTCATTCTCTGCATATCATGTTGATCCATTAATTCCATATTATGGATTAATAAATTTATATCACTGACTGGTCTGTTTTCGGTAGTCACCTGTACAATTAAATCATTCAGAAGGTGTTTATATGCATGGTGGTCATGGCTGACATGCAGAAGCTCCTTGGCAGCATCTTCCTTCATAGAGTCCACTAAATCATCCTGAGCTTGAAGAACTTTGATACGAGAAGCATTCGACTGCATTGAATACTCACTGCACAATGCAACATAGAACTTGTCAACAAAACTGTACCGTGCGATGAACAAGTAATCAATGTAAACTAAAAAGAGATTCAGATCAAAAGGGTACAGCTGTTAAGAGGGACCTTGTGTATTGGTCTAGTATTTAGTCACATATTGGCTCTGAGCCTAGATGTACTTTGTATTGACTATTATATATAGGCCAGAGTATGAGGCCTAGAACTCATATCTCTTTCCCTCAAAATCTCTTATACTACTTTATCATGATATTAGCGCCATCCAAATAATCCCAAAACCTTAATCTCATTCTTTAAAAAAAGATAATATTCATCTTCGTCCCCGACATCACAAACCTAAACCCTAAACTCATCGCCGCCTCCCTTCTTCTTGGCCACATTCGCCATCGCCTCCTCTCCAGCCACCCGTCACCATCGCTGCCATCACCGCCTCTCTTCCTTGCTGCTGCCATCGTGTTCGTCATGTCACTGCCGCCTCCTCGCCACCATCACCGCCTCATTGCCGACGTCCTCTTCTCGATCTCGTGCCCACCTCGAGATCCAAACAAGTCTTCATCTTCATCACATCTTCTTCAACGTCATTTTCATCTTCGTCTTCTCGCCTTCGCCCCGACCGGAGCCGCCGGTGTCGACCCGAGCCAGAGCTATTTTTTTAGGCGGATGATGGCTTCTTAAGGTCGGTATTGCATTTTCTTTGAGGTGTAGTAGGAAGTGTCTATCTATTTTCTGAGGTTTTTTCTCAAGTTCGTCTATTTTATGATGGTCGACTCTATTGAGACAAAGGCGGGTGAGTCCAGCGGGACGACAGCTCAAATGAGAATTTCTGAGATAGTTTCTAGCAGAATTATAGACCGAAAACTTGATAGAAATAATTATCTGCATTGAAAGCGGGTAATTGAGATTTATGTAGCTTGTCGTGAAGGACTAGTCATTTGTTGGCATACCCTCCTCTCTAGTGACAGATGTTTGGACACTGGACGACAACATCCTACTACTATAGGTACTGGCTGCGATCGAGCCTAAGATTCAGGATTTGGTTCTTCATTGCATGACTGTGAACAAGTTATGATATTTTTTGCGAGATCTCTATGAAGGAAGCAACAACATCAACAGGGCTTATGACGTTATCCATGAATTATTTTGGAAGAAGCAGAACGGTCGGCCCATGGATAATCATTTCGGCGAGTTCAATCGCCTAGCAGAGGAGTTGCGGTAGATACTTTTGATCACATCTGATGTGAAGCAGATGCTATACCAGTGGAACCAGATGATGGTTCTGACCTACCCTCGACCATTTATTCTTCGGTTAGGTCTCAAATTATGGGAAGCTCTATTGTGAGCTCTTCACTGGAGACATCATTTTTTGAAGATTGTTGTTCCTGGTGTGATATCTAACACTACTACAGCAGTCTCAGATTGATCTGCCCTAGCAGCTCAGGGAAAGCAGACTGCCAGTGGCCACTAAGGAGGTTATGCTGATGTGGAGGAACGAGGGGGCTAAACTAGTGGACGCTTTGGTGGTCGTGGTGGTACAAGGGGTGACGAGGAGGACGAGAGATGGCTCTGTGCTCTATTATTACTACTGCAAAAGCCCCTTCTAAAAGAGAAGCCAACAAGAAGTGTATATGTCTTTGCCACTCTTCCAGATGACGAGCAATTGCGATGTCAGTTTGAGCAGTTTCAGACATTCCAACAGCAACAGAACACATAAGCTCAGTCTTTCTTTTTCTCTGCCACTTTCTCTCAAACATGTACTCATATATCTTGTCTTACATCATCCATGCCTCATATTTGAATTATAGATTCAGGGGCGAGCGACTAATCACATGAATGAAAATCGAGATATTATGACCTCTATTACTCCTGCTTCATACTCTAACTTTGTAGTCTTAATAGATGGCTCCCGCACACCTATCTAGGATATTGGCACTGCCACTACCACTTCTACTTTTCTTTTACCATCTATTTTTTATTTACCTCATTTTTCTTTCAACTTATTGTCAATAAGTAAGACTATCAAAATATTAAATTATACAGTGATATTTTTTCTGACACATTGTTTCAGGAATTTGGAACGAGGAAAGACGATTGCCCAGGACATGAGTGGAACGGACTGAGCTAGAGTTGGCATCCGATCAGGTGGCTTGCACCAGCACTTCTTTAGTGTTTGAATACAATTGTCGATTAGGTCACCCTTCTCTACTTGTACTAAAACTTCTTGTTCCTTCTTTAGGTCGGGTTTCATTCTTAGAGTGTGAGTCTTGTCAGTTAGAAAATCACCATCGTGCGTCTTACGCAAGTTGGGCAATAAAAGGGTTGATAAGTCATTTGATTAGTTCATTCTGATGCAAGGAGTCTATGCCCATTACCTTCAGAACTGAGTTTTTATCAGCTTTGTGGATAATTATTCTCGAGTCACATGGATATATCTGCAAAAATCTCGTTCTGAAGTGTTTTCCATATTCAAATTTTTTATTCAAAAATAAAAAATCAGTTTAGTTCTAACATTAAAATTTTGAGATCTAATAATGCTAAAGAATATTTGGACAACCACTTTAGCCAGTTTCTGAAACAAAATAGAATATTGCATCATGTAGTGTTTACAGCAGAATGTGATAGCTGAACAAAAGAATAGACATCTTGACACTGCTAGGAACCTTCTATTTCATAGATAGGTACTGTGGTAAGGCTATTTTGACTGCATGTTCCTTGATAAATCAAATATCCTCCTCCGTATTGCAAAATAAAATCTCATATCCATCAAGTACCCAGATATTTCATTTGTTCGATTTGCCTCCAAAGTTTTTGAGTCTCTGTTTGTTCATAATCGTAGTCCTCATAAAACAAAACTTGATTCTCGGTCTCTTAGTGTGATTTTTCTTGATTACTCTCGAACTCAGAAATATTACAAATGTTTTTGTTCATCTATAGGCTGATACATCTTGACTGCAGATGTAACCTTTTTCGAGTCTAAAATTGAGATTTCTATATCTCCTTCTCTTGCGTCAGAGGATGATTATGATTACATGTACTATCGGGAGACATTACTCAATAGCGGTAAGTCAACATTTGAAAATGTGACCGTAAAAATTCACTTTGATTTTAAGATCCGATTCAGACCTGTACACGACAAACAGCTCCTCTTCTTGTGCCAACGCCAGCTTCAGTACCAAGTCCTGCACCAAATCAAATGAGATTGTCACTACTCATTTACCTGATACTTCTACTTTTGATGATCTTCCTATTGCACTTGAAAAAGACATACTTGTACTCAGCATCATCTTTTCAATTTTGTTTCTCATTTATCATCTTCTTTTTAGTCAATTAATTCTTCTTTGGACTAATGCTCGATTCTCAAGAATGTATCAAAAACATTACCTACTCCAGACTGAACTCAGGCGATGCAGGAGGAGATGACGGCCTTAAAACAGAATGGGAGTTGGGAGTTGGGAGTTGGTCACACTTCCACCAGGGAAGAAAGTCGCTGGGTGCAAATTGGTTCCACGTCAAGTTAAACCCAGATAAGTCTTTGGCTAGCTTAAATGCGAGATTGGTTCCAAGGATACTCATAGGTGTATGGACTAGATTGTCTTGATACCTCCTCCCTGATCGTGAAGATAAACATATGTGTGAATTCTTGTGTCATTAGCAGCGACATACCACTGGTCATTTCATCAATTGGGCATTCAAAATGTCTTTCTCAATGGTATTCTTGTTGAGGAGGTTTACATGAAGCAATTACCAGTTTGATGACAGAGGCTATTCATTTGTTTCGTCAACTTTAGAGCGATTTTGAGAGAGCAAGAGAAATTTACATATGGTCTTTATTGATTTAGAAAAAGCTTATGACAAGGTGTCAAGAGAGGTATTATGATGAACATTGATGAAAAAGGGAGTCCCCATCAAATATATTGACATAATCAGGGACATGTACAATGGAGTAGTGGCAAATGTCAAAACTTGTGGAGACATAACAAGTGTTTTTCTATCACAATTGGATTGCATCAAGGATCTGCATTGAGTCCATTCTTATCTGTCATAGTGATGGATGAGCTTACTAGAGCTATTCAGGATGAGATACCGTGGTGTATGCTATTTACTAATGATATTGTCCTAGCCGATGAAACGAGGGCTGGGGTAAATATAAAATTGGAGTTATGAAGGAAAACTCTAAAATCTCAAGATTTTAGATTAAGTATGACCAAAACAGAATATATGGAGTATAAATTCAGTAAACAGAGAATCTGAGATTATAGTATTGTGACACTATATGGTCAAGAAATACCAATGAGCAGTCATTTTAAATACTTAGGTTCTATTATCCAAAAGGATAGGGAGATCAATAGTGATGTCAATCATAGGATCCAAGCTGGCTGGTTGAAATGGAGGAGCGCAACAGGAGTTTTATGTGATCGTAATATTCCGTTATGGCTGAAGGAAAAGTTTTATCGGACTGCTATTAGGCCAGCTTTGTTATATGACACAGAATGTTGGGCTATAAAGAGATATCATACTCAGAAGATGAGTGTAGCAGAGATGTGCATGCTTTGTTGGATGTGTACTAACACGAGGAGAGATAAAGAGATAAATGAGGATATTCCTACTAAGATAGGCGTAGCATGTTTAGAAGAGAAGATGAGAAAAAATCACCTACGATGGTTTGGTCATGTGCGATGTAGACCTACAGATACGCCAGTCCGGTGAGTAGAGCGTATCAAATTAGGGCAAGTTAAAAGAGCGCATGGGAGACCGAAGAAAACATTGATGGAGGTAATACGACAAGATATAGAGGCTAAAGGTCTTAGTGAAGGCATATTGCTTGATACGAATAAGTGGCGAAAGCTGATTCAAGTGCCCGATCCGGCGTAATTCTCTTTTGGTTCATGTAGCCTACCCCAAATACTTGGGACAAATGGCTTAGTTGTTTTTGTTGTTGTAATTACCGGGCTTTGTCGCTCAGGGGGGAGCGTGAAAAGATTTGCAAGTTGAAAAAATCACTCTGCGATCTGAAACAATCTCCAAAAGTCTGGTTTGAGCGTTTTGTATCAGTGATTCAGGCGTTTGATCTGTCATTCAGAGAAAGACCACTCTGTGTTTTTGAAAGATACAATATGGAAAGAGGGTTTTGCTAGTTATGTGGATGATATTGTGAGATGACACGAAAAAAATTGACAACCTGAAAAAGAACTTGCGAATTTCTTTCAAACCAAGGATCTTGAATCCCTGAAGTACTTCTTAGACATTGAGGTGGTGAGTTCTAAGAAAAGCATTCTTCCGTCACAAAGAAAGTATATACTCAACTTGCTTTCGGAGGCTAGATGCTAGAATACAAGAGTATTAATTCTTCGATGGACATGAACATGAAACTGCTACCAGATCAGGGAAAGCTTCTTGAGAATGTTGTGAGATACAGAAAATTGGTGGAAAAACTGAGCTACTTGATGGTGATTAAATCGAACATCACATTCACAGTCAGTGTAGCGAGTCAATTTTTTGTCAGCACTGAACACTACTCATATAATATTCCCTATCTAATAATACTGTATTTTTATTTTTCTAAGTATTTATTATGTTTTACTGGTTATATTATTTTTAACTTGGTTTATACTTATTATTATTTGTGTTGATATTATTATTATTGATATTAATATTGTTATTATTATTACTAATTATGCTAATCATGTTGTTAATATTATTGTTATTTCCCTTGATCCTAAACCCCATTCACCCAATCCCTTTACCTATTACCATTACCCATATACAAACCTGTTCCATAACCCAGATACCCATAACCAAAGCCTGTTCTCTACCCACAATCCTACCTATATAATCTCTCTTCTTTATCCTAAACGAAACCCTAATCCTAAAGCTAATCTTCCCTTCAACCCACTACCGCCTCCACCTATCCCCCCATGGCATCAACACTCCTAGCCTATAGTTGGCTGCCGAGCCCCCTCAGCACTCTCCCAGTGCCCTCGAAAATCTCTTCTCCAAATCTTTGCAACTCATAGGGATTAGTTGGATTATCTAGGGTTTCCGATCTAATCTCTATCAAATTTCAGCACCAGAGGCGGCTGGGACTATCTATCTACATCACAGATTATTATAGATTAAAAAGAGTGATAGGCCAAACAAAATTTTGAGGTCCTTGAGTTCTTGCGGTCACGCGGGGCTACAAGTGATCCTTTGGGAAGCCTTCGTTCTCTTGCAACATCAGAGTGCAAGCTATTTGATCATCTTTTCAGAGTCCTGCTTGCAAGCAACCAGGGATGTTGATGAGTTTTGAGGAGATGTGAGACTTTTGATCCGGCAAAAGCTGAAAAGTTAAATATCATCAACTTGAGGCCAAGTTGTGCTTCTCAACCCCAAGGAAAATCCAAGCCATCTTGGCTGCGAGCTCTTCCATGGTCGAACCCTCCAAGCAACACCCCCAACCTCCTGCACCATCTCAACCATCTCGGGCACCACTTCCCTCCATACAGGCCGTGCCCCTCTCCTTCCTCTCCGGCTAGCGCCAACAGCACTCCGGCGAGCTTCCCCTCTGTAACAGTCCCAGTTTTCTAACATCCTCAATTTACATAACATCCATTTAAACCGACCAATTATTAATATCATTTCCAATTTCTTAAAAATTTCAGCAACACCTCTCTTATAATTACTGGTCGGATATGATATCCAATACAAATATAATAATTTCGGCTAACATCAGCCTACTTATTCTCAATCCAATCATATAACTGAACTCAAAATCATCCAGACAATCATGAAGACGTTTCGGCTTGACATCGCTTACTTATGGAGAAACATAACATAAGCTCTAGAGTCTCCCTCTCAGCATCTATTGAATTTCAGAAATGATAAATTCCAACTTCTCATGATCATCATATTGATAATACACTTCTTGTTATCACAACTTAATAAAAGATATCTCAAATGTCAACTTGAAATGAAACTACTACAACGGTTCTATATATATATATATATATATAATATATATATATATATATATATTATATATATTATATAATATATACAAGATTAATCATCTATCCCATGACCCACATGTATTATCAACAAGCACAATTGTTCCAGAAGTACAAAGATTGGATTGATTCAGAACGAAAGCACAATTGTTCCAGAAGTACAAAGATTGGATTAATTCAGAACGGACCCCGCGCGCATAACCCTGACCCCTGCCTCCAAGCAACCTGCAATATACCAGTCTGTGGGGTGAGCTCGACAGCTCAGTGAGTAAGGTAGGAATAAATCAGGAAATGATAATATATCAATGAGAAGTATGAATATTCAAGTAATAAGAGAAATCTGAAACAATAAGAAGACAAGAATCTGAGGCATCCCATAGTTTAATAATCAAGACCCCGGTCTCTAAAATTTCTGGGGACGATCAGACTCTTATGATCGTACTTCTCAATTTCTTTCTTGGATTTTCATCTTTCCGTGTGATAAGATCTATGAGTTATATAAACAAACTTTCTCGTCTTATGTGTACACAGTTTGTATTACTCACGTGTCTTGTATTTCTTTCTCTAATACACTAGCCACTATAGTTATACCATAAACTTAGTTTATACATTCAAATAACACATACATCACAAGTCATACTTGTATAACATAAAATCATGTCATACTTCTCATAATACAATATCGCATCACACTTCAAGTAATGCATGGATTAACATGTACACTTTCACACAATATATGGTATTTCATTTCAATCAGCTAAATCTGTATTCTGATATTTTCATTATCATATACGATAACACATCCAACATACCCCTAGTGTCACACACACACACATATCACACATAGCCACTCATTCTCAATAATTTATAAAGATGCAAATATATGTATATCATAGCACCGTCTTCGCACTCCGCCCGTGCAATACGGGTCCCTTCCTACGGATATATGATATATAACACCGTCTTCGCACTTCGCCCGTGCAATACGGGTCCCTTCCTCCGTAACACAATATATATATATATATATATATATATATATATATATATATATATAATATGCACAATATCAGCGCATTCAATTCCATAAGATTCATATATCATGCACATCATTTTATATATAAAAGCAATCATACTCTCAATTAGTGTTTACCTGTTAGATTGTATTCTTATAGAAATATTCACACAAATTGCTTGATCCAAACATGTCATCCAATTATGTACATAAATCAAGTAATATACACCCATCATATTCATGTCAATCATAATTATTTCTATTCAGTAATGTACATGTCAATGCCCTTATACACCATATTCCAAAATTCTATATTAAATGCAACACTTATTACAAAAGATGTGTTCAATTCTAAGCCTGCCTTACCATCACTTTCATGGTGAATATGAATTAAATATTGGTTCAGTGTCTAATACTCTCAAGACTATCCACGTTTAGTGTAAGTACCAATTTACCACAATAGACACTCTCTTAACAATAAGGTGGTGAAACTATCCCTCTTTCCTTATAACATTGTATATGTGTATATATAATATGGGTACTTTCTATGTGATGCTCTAAATAGATTTTGAAAGAAGAATGACCATGTTCACAAGGTTTTACATATACATAACAACCATAGATAGGAACATATGTATACATGTCGAATACCCATATTTCTCACTTTCAAATCTTTCTTTTACGGTATTTCTAAACATCCATTGTTACACCCGCTTGATTTGGTCATCATCTCAGATAATCAGTTTATCCCCTTTAACCGGAATAATTTGAAACGTCATAATTACTGTTTAACCTATGACGTATTGCAAGACATTATACTCAATAAAAGAAAGGGGACTTAATAAGAATTGATAAGATGTAATACATATGATTGAAAGTAATCATTTCAAGTATGTCTTAAGTTTAGTTACATTATGGGACATACACTATCTATATGCAAAAGTATTACTTGCTCAAAGAGTCTGGCTAGACGGATGGGTAAGTTGAGACTGTAAGGAGAAGAGAAAGTTTCATACATGCTTGTTAATCGAAATACAACTTTCTTGATTTAACGTACAATTTAATAAGGCCTAACAATCCGTTATTACTTAAATTCCTTTGAGTCGAGGTAACTGGTGTGGCCGCAACCAAGATTATATATATCTATAACAACTATTCTCACTTATTCATGAATTGAGTTGAAACTGTTTGGATTCCCGTCAATACCGATTTTGATACTACCAATCCTATCATTCTGATTTCTCAGCTTTTGATATTACAATAAGAAAATCTTTCTTTTCAATTAGTATCCATGTTCACTCTTCTATTAGTTTACTGCCAATATAATTTAGTGTTGACCGTTAACTTGTCCATTTATCAGTTAATTAAAATTGATAGGACTATCATCCTCACCGGTAACTTTCGGCATTTCAGAAATTTCTACTGACTATATGCCAATAAATATTGTATTCATAGTCCAGTTTACTAGGCCACAGAAGGGATTATGCGTTAGGGTGAAACATGTCTTTTGGAGTCCATAACACCATAATTCCCTATTTCAGTAAGGCTAAAGCAAATTGGAGTGCGAGGATAATTGCCAACACACCGAGTGCATATGCAATACCGTTAATGAGACATTATTATAAAGTGTCAATACTTTAATAAATAGTTATGATATACCCGCGTTCATAACATCTGCTACTGGAAGAAATATGTTTAGTTCTAGGCTCAGCACAACATGCCTAATATAAAATTTCAATAAATTTCACATAGATTCCACCTAAACATAAATTCATCGGATTTGACCTCCCTAACAATCGAAGATGTTTTATCATAACTCCTATTTTTGATATAAGAATAAGACATGGAGACTTCCATTAAAAATTAGACTTACTGATCTTTCTAACGATATATTAGATGACCAGCTTAATTCGCATGAACAGCCCTAATAAACAGAAAGTCTTGTAGACACTTAAAATTCTGCAACTTGATGCCTTCGACTAGTCTGTCATGTTTCAGTGATAATTTCCAGCACAGACTTTTGATTAGGACACCGCAAGAGCCGTTGGAAAGTAGACTCGATTTTCTTTCCAACGGTGTATTACATGACCTTTGTCATTTTAAATACCCATACAAAAGCAACCCCAAGTTTCAGGTTTCAGATCTGAACAGATTTTAACAGCTTTAAACTATTATTTCAAAATTGCTTCGAATTAAGGATTTCTCAACTTTACCTTTAACCTCTTCACCTAAATTGGATCATAAGTAAGTTATGAACTTAAGTATTTTAAAATTTTGATCATGAGCAATTTCATAAGAACATTCATGATTCTAACACAACTTAATTTGTCATTATCCTCTCTTTAAACCACCTTCAACTTCATAGTCTAACCCATATCAAAAATTTCTTTTTATCTCACTAACATCACAAAAATCCGATTTTGATTTGATTTCATAGTTATTAAGTAAGAATGGCAAGTGACTCAACCAATACAAGTGTGAGAAGCTTCAAGGATCTCCATTTACATTAATGGTTAGGAGGGGCTTATACACTTGATCTCACCCATAAGTCTTTAATAATTTGATTCAATTTAAAAAGGGACAACATTGTTCAAGATGTAATCTCACCTATCACCCAAATGAAAGTTTCATTACCCTTAAAGCAAGATTGAGAATGAAATTTCAAGGTTTAAGATCTAAACTCAAATCTGAAAATTTATGTACTCCCTCACCACATGATATGCCCCACAATACAACATTTACATCCATCAATTACATGCAATTAGATTAACTCATTAATCTCAAGATCAAACTTAGACCACTACATACCTTAATAGGTCATGAAATTTCAAGAAAAATTTGCATGAATGGCTCAAGGAAAAATCCACTCAAATCAAGAGATCAAGATCTAGGGATTTCAAAAGAGGAAAATTTGAGAAATGAGAAAGGAAGGAGGAAATCCACTCACCAACTACGAACTCCGACCTCCGGCCGCCGCCCTGGCCGGCCGCCGTCCGGCCGCTGCTTGGCCCGCCGCCGGCCCGCCGCCGCGCATGGCGCGCGCGGGTCTGGATCCAAGGGGGGAGAGAGAGGAGGAAAGAAGAAAAGAAAGGGAGAAAAAAATAGAGAGAGAGTGAGGAATAGAGAGAAGGTTGGATTCTTGGGTTTCTAGGGTTTTTTTTTCCATGGGGGAATTCTCTCTAGGAAGAGGATGAAGAGATGAATTCTCCCTTGACTCTTTTAAGATCCATACCCCTAAAATTTTACAAGTTTGCCACCCCTTTCATCCATGTGTCCAATCCCCCCAAAACAAGAAGATCTAGGCCATTGATCTCTCCTCCCATGCACATCTACTCCCTCCACTAACAAAATATATATATATATATATATAATTGTCATGGTTGTATTTTCTTGATAAATACATATATTTTAAGTATAATACTAGTATTTCTACACATTGAAGTACTAGTTACATAAAAACTATGGTGTAGGTATATTTATACAAACCACTTAACATCCCCAAAATTATTGAAATTCATTACACACTCAATCAATTTAATAACTCAAGATTAATATTATTAAATCAAAGTTTAATAATCCGGGGTGTTATAGTTCTACCCCTTATAAAAGTTTAGTCCTCGAAACTTGCTACCTGAAGTGAGTAAGTATAAAATCTTCGCATTTCTCCGCATATCACAAAATTTTTCTTTGATGCAATATCTTTCTCAATCATTCTCCTCAAGATTCATTATTTCTTGATCAATTCTATACTATGTCCTTACGATCCAAATTAATCTTGACTCACTTGATATTTTAATCATTTTCATACTCCAGTGTCTCATACCACTAGCAGCGCATACTGAGGGCCCACACCCCCAAAGCACATCCAGATATGGCATGTTGGTACCATAATCTGAACATAAGGCAGTGATCAAATATCCCGCGTTCGAATTAGTCATTCAGGTAAGAACTCCTACCCCCTTGAACCCTCTATATCAAATAGTACATTCACTTACATACAAAACACATACATATACATATCGTCTATAGCAATCTGTCCTGACAATCAGCCCTCTTTCTACATCTGCTAATCCAAATCTATTTTCTATCCCCAAACCCCTGGCTCTGATACCAACTGTAACGGTCCCAGTTTTCTAACATCCTCAATTTACATAACATCCATTTAAACCGACCAATTATTAATATCATTTCCAATTTCTTAAAAATTTCAGCAGCACCTCCCTTGTAATTACTGGTCGGATATGATATCCAATACAAATATGATAATTTCGGCTAACATCAGCCTACTTATTCTCTATCCAATCATATAACTGAACTCAAAATCATCCAGACAAGCATGAAGATGTTTCGGCTTAACATCGCTTACTTATAGAGAAACATAACAACATAAGCTCTAGAGTCTCCCTCTCGGCATCCATAGAATTTCAAAAATGATAAATTCTAACTTCTCATGATCATCATATTGATAATACACTTCTTGTTATCACAACCCAATAAAAGATATCTCAAATGTCAACTTGAAATGAAACTACTACAAAGGTTCTATATATATATATATATATATATATATATATATATATATATATAATATATATATATATATACAAGATTAATCATCTATCCCATGACCCACATGTATTATCAACAAGCACAATTATTCCAGAAGTACAAAGATTGGATTGATTCAGAACGAAAGCACAATTGTTCCAGAAGTACAAAAATTGGATTGATTCAGAACGGACCCCGCGCAGCATAACCCTGACCCCTGCCTCCAAGCAACCTGCAATATACCAGTCTGTGGGGGGGTGAGCTCGACAGCTCAGTGAGTAAGGTAGGAATAAATCAGGAAATGATAATATATCAATGAGAAGTATGAATATTCAAGCAATAAGAGAAATCTGAAACAGTAAGAAGACAAGAATCTGAGGCATCCCATAGTTTAATAATCAAGACCCCAGTCTCTAAAATTTCTGGGGACGATCAGACTCTTAAGATCGTACTTCCCAATTTCTTTCTTGGATTTTCATCTTTCCGTGTGATAAGATCTATGAGTTACATAAACAAACTTTCTCGTCTTATGTGTACACAGTGTGTATTACTCACGTGTCTTTATTTCTTTCTCTAATACACCAGCCACTATAGTTATGCCATAAACTTAGTTTATACATTCAAATAACACATACATCACAAGTCATACTTGTATAACATAAAATCATGTCATACTTCTCATAATACAATATCGCATCACACTTCAAGTAATGCATGGATTAACATGTACACTTTCACACAATATATAGTATTTCATTTCAATCAGCTAAATCTGTATTCTGATGTTTTCATTATCATATACGATAACACATCCAACATACCCCTAGTGTCACACACACACATATATCACACATAGCCATTCATTCTCAATAATTTATAAAGATGCAAATATATGTATATCATAGCACCGTCTTCGCACTCCGCCCGTGCAATACGGGTCCCTTCCTCCGGATATATGATATATAGCACCGTCTTCGCACTCCCGTGCAATACGGGTCCCTTCCTCCGGATATATGTATATAGCACCGTCTTCGCACTCCGCCCGTGCAATACGGATCCCTTCTTCCCAGTGTTCTAAATGGCGGCCACAGCGGCTACATCGGCTGGAAAAATTTATCGGGATGGGGATATATTGGGACATATCGGGATATTTTCAAAAATCGGATGTCAAAATCAGACTGTAAATATACATATCTTCTTGTCTTAAATTGCATTTCAATAAGACAATATATTCATAAATTATATAAAGCTACATAAAACATCATACTTATATGTTTAACATATACTTGACTCGATAACTTGCATTAAGCTTATAAATGCATAATCATTATCCAAGTGTAGAATCTTCACAAATGTCACATGCCACATCGCTCGAATTACCCAAATACCTAACATACAAATTGAGTGTAAAACGCTATATCGGGTCCAAAATCGGCGAAATTGCGGCCGATATATCGGGTCCATGCCGATTTATCGGCAATTTTGGGTGAAAATCGCTATATCGGTTTGGATGTGCCAATCATTGCGGCTAGGTGCCGTAAACGCAATATCGACGCAATATCGGGGTTATATCGGGGATATTTAAAACACTGCTTCTTCCAGATATATGTATATAGCACCGTCTTTGCACTCCGCCCGTACAATACGGGTCCCTTCCTCCATAACACAATATATATATATACATATATATATAATATGCACAATATCAGCGCATTCAATTCCATAAGATTCATATATCACGCACATCATTTTATATATAAAAGCAATCATACTCTCAATTAGTGTTTACCTGTTAGATTGTATTCTTATAAGAATATTCACACAAATTGCTTGATCCAAACATGTCATTCATGTATATTATGTACATAAATCAAGTAATATACACCCATCATATTCATGTCAATCATAATTATTTCTATTCAGTAATATACATGTCAATGCCCTTATACACCATATTCCAAAATTCTATATTAAATGCAATGTGTTCAATTCTAAGCCTGCCTTACTATCCCTTTCATGATGAATATGAATTAAATATTGGTTCAGTGTCTAATACTCTCAAGACTATCCACGTTTAGTGTAAGTACCAATTTACCACAATAGACACTCTCTTAACAATAAGGTGGTGAACTATCCCTCTTTCCTTATAACATTGTATATGTGTACATATAATATGGGTACTTTCTATGTGATGCTCTAAATAGATTTTGAAAAGAAGAATGACCATGTTCACAAGGTTTTACATATACATAACAACCATAGATAGGAACATATGTATACATGTCGAATACCCATATTTCTCACTTTCAATTTTTTTTTTTACGGGATTTCTAAACATCCATTGTTACACCCGCTTGATTTGGTCATCATCTCAGATAATCAGTTTATCCCCTTTAACCGGAATAATTTGAAACGTCATAATTACTGTTTAACCCATGACGTATTGCAAGACATTATACTCAATAAAAGAAAGGGGACTTAATAAGAATTGATAAGATGTAATACATATGATTGAAAGTAATCATTTCAAGTATGTCTTAAGTTTAGTTACATTATGGGACATACACTATCTATATGCAAAAGTATTACTTGCTCAAAGAGTCTGGCTAGACGGATGGGTAAGTTGAGACTGTAAGGAGAAGAGAAAGTTTCATACATGCTTGTTAATCGAAATACAACTTTCTTGATTTAACGTACAATTTAATAAGGCCTAACAATCCGTTATTACTTAAATTCCTTTGAGTCGAGGTAACTAGTGTGGCCGCAACCAAGATTATATATATCTATAACAACTATTCTCACTTATTCATGAATTGAGTTGAAACTGTTTGGATTCCCGTCAATACCGATCTTGATACTATCAATCCTATCATTCTGATTTCTCAGCTTTTGATATTACAATAAGAAAATCTTTCTTTTCAATTAGTATCCATGTTCACTCCTCTATTAGTTTACTGCCAATATAATTTAGTGTTGACCGTTAACTTGTCCATTTATCAGTTAATTAAAATTGATAGGACTATCATCCTCACCGGTAACTTTCGGCATTTCAGAAATTTCTACTGACTATATGCCAATAAATATTGTATTCATAGTCCAGTTTACTAGGCCACAGAAGGGATTATGCGTTAGGGTGAAACATGTCTTTTGGAGTCCATAACACCATAATTCCCTATTTCAGTAAGGCTAAAGCAAATTGGAGTCCGAGGATAATTGCCAACACACCGAGTGCATATGCAATACCGTTAATGAGACATTATTATAAAGGGTCAATACTTTAATAAATAGTTATGATATACCCGCGTTCATAACATCTGCTACTGGAAGAAATATGTTTAGTTCTAGGCTCAGCACAACATGCCTAATATAAAATTTCAATAAATTTCACATAGATTCCACCTAAACATAAATTCATCGGATTTGACCTCCCTAACAATCGAAGATGTTTTATCATAACTCCTATTTTTGATATAAGAATAAGACACGGAGACTTTCATTAGAAATTAGACTTACTGATCTTTCTAACGATATATTAGATGACCAGCTTAATTCGCATGAACAGCCCTAATAAATAGAAAGTCTTGTAGACACTTAAAATTCTACAACTTGATGCCTTCGACTAGTCTGTTATGTTTCAGTGATAATTTCCAGCACAGACTTTTGATTAGGACACCGCAAGAGTCGTTGGAAAGTAGACTCGATTTTCTTTCCAACGGTGTATTACATGACCTATGTCATTTTAAATACCCATACAAAAGCAACCCCAAGTTTCAGGTTTCAGATCTGGACAGATTTTAACAGCTTTAAACTATTATTTCAAAATTGCTTCGAATTAAGGATTTCTCAACTTTACCTTTAACCTCTTCACCTAAATTGGATCATAAGTAAGTTATGAACTTAAGTATTTTAAAATTTTGATCATGAGCAATTTCATAAGAACATTCATGATTCTAACACAACTTAATTTGTCATTATCCTCTCTTTAAACCACCTTCAACTTCATAGTCTAACCCATATCAAAAATTTCTTTTTATCTCACTAACATCACAAAAATCCAATTTTGATTTGATTTCATAGTTATTAAGTAAGAATGGCAAGTGACTCAACCAATACAAGTGTAAGAAGCTTCAAGGATCTCCATTTACATTAATGGTTAGGAGGGGCTTATACACTTGATCTCACCCATAAGTCTTTTAATAATTTGATTCAATTTAAAAAGGGACAACATTGTTCAAGAAGTAATCTCACCTATCACCCAAATGAAAGCTTCATTACCCTTAAAGCAAGATTGAGATTGAAATTTCAAGGTTTAAGATCTAAACTCAAATCTGAAAATTTATGTACTCCCTCACCACATGATATGCCCCACAATACAACATTTACATCCATCAATTACATGCAATTAGATTAACTCATTAATCTCAAGATCAAACTTAGACCACTACATACCTTAATAGGTCATGAAATTTCAAGAAAAATTTGCATGAATGGCTCAAGGAAAAATCCACTCAAATCAAGAGATCAAGATCTAGGGATTTCAAAAGAAGAAAATTTGAGAAATAAGAAAGGAAGGAGGAAACCCACTCACCAACTACGAACTCCGACCTCCGGCCGCCCTGGCCGGCCGCCGTCCGACCGCTGCTTGGCCCGCCGCCGGCCCGTCGCCGCGCGTGGCGAGCGCGGGTCTGGATCCAAGGGGGAGAGAGGAGGAGAAGAGAAGAAAAGAAAGGGAGAAAAAATAGAGTGAGAGAGTGAGGAATAGAGAGGTTGGATTATTGGGTTTCTAGGGTTTTCTTTTTCCATGGGGGAATTCTCTCTAGGAAGAGGATGAAGAGATGAATTCTCCCTTGACTCTTTTAAGATCCATACCCCTAAAATTTTACAAGTTTGCCACCCCTTTCATCCATGTGTCCAATCCCCCAAAACAAGAAGATCTAGGCCATTGATCTCTCCTCCCATGCACACCTACTCCCTCCACTAACAAAATATATATAATTGTCATGGTTGTATTTTCTTGATAAATACATATATTTCAAGTATAATACTAATATTTCTACACATTGAAGTACTAGTTACATAAAAACTATGGTGTAGGTATATTTATACAAACCACTTAACATCCCCAAAATTATTGAAATTCATTACACACTCAATCAATTTAATAGCTCAAGATTTATATTATTAAATCAAAGTTTAATAATCCGGGGTGTTACACCCTCACTTCCGTGGCCTCCGTTGAGCCACCGGCGTTGTCCGCGAGATCTGCGAGCTCCAGACCACTCCACGGCAACTTCCAAAACTCCGCAAGCAACCGGCCTACTCCTCCCCTCCGCCAGCGAGCCACCGACATCCTCCGCGGGCCGCCGTCGACGACCGTGCCTCCCCTTTGTCGTGAGTTTCATCTCCCTTTTCTCCTTCCATATATATTTGTATGTGTAGTTAAATGTAGGTGTTTATAAATTTATATGCATGAGTTTAATGTATGTGGGTGCATTGGTATTTAATGAAGTGTTGTGTGTGGGAACGTGTAGTATGTGTGTGGTGTTTAATTTGTGTATGCATGAGTGTGTGTATAGTTGCATGCCTGTGTGAGTTTTGTTAAGTGCATGGGTGTGTGCGTTATTTGCATGTGTATGTAATTATATTAATGTGTATAGTAGCGTAGGGGTGTGGGTGTGTTTATATGGGTGATTGTTTATAATTATGTGTTTACATGTGTGTGTGTATTTTTGCATAGTTGTAATAATTATGTGTGCATGGGTATGTTTGATGTGTGCATGACTATGTGTGTTTATTAATGTGCATGAAAGTCTATATATAGGCATGTATGAATGTATGTATAGACATGTATATATGTATGTGTGGGTATACTCGTGTGTGTGTGTGTATGTGAGTGTACTCCTGTGTGTATGCACGTGTGGCGTGCGTGCATGGATACATGTTGAGTGTGTTATGTATGTGTGTTAATTCCCCTCCCTCTCTGTGTTCGTTTGCATGCTACAGCGTTGCGGACTCGTTCGTGCGATCCGAACCTGATAACAGAAGACCCGAACCCGTTACAAGAGATTCGGATTTATGCTCGTTATGAACCCTATACACTGGCGATTCGAAGACCGGCCCATGAAATGATCCGGAGATTCGTACCAATTCGTGCAGTGAAGACCAGACGGCGATTCGGTTCCAAAACCACGTCATTTCATGTGAGTGTTTGTTTATTGGTCTATTTCAATTTCAGTGTTTTTACCGTATTGTTTCATGTGAATGTATATATTATTCTACATTATTTTATTCATGCCGGCAACTGTTGTTATATCATGATGCTCTCATATTATTTTATAGATATATTATTACTCTGTTGCTCACACTCTTATTATTTTGTTCTGGTATTCTAAGCTAGCGAGTATTAGTCATGACTTTCCTTATTAGTGATAACCGGATGAGAACTTAATTGTAAATTTGAGGATTAATTACTAAAACATGCTACATTGATAGATTGGGTCAGTGGACTATATTAGAGTGAGGTTGAATTTGGTGATGGAGAATGATTGATATATTATTGACGTATATATATAGTGTCTTAGTACTGAGATATGGGGGGTGACTCACTTTATCGATTGGTAACATTATTTGATTTATTAGATCTGTTGATGCTTGGATTTACCAGTGGACTCTTATTGGAGCGGAGATTGACTTAGAGTTAGGAAGAAGTGTACACTGAAGTAATATGAATTAATAGAGTGCATGGATATATATAGTGGGTTCGATACAGATATTCTTGTCCTATCATTTCATGTGTAGTTGTTTACTGTTTCGGATTCAGGACTAGTTGTGGTATATGTTAGATTGTGACTTGACTGGACCTAGTGATTAGCCTAGTTCGTGTTTGTGGATAAGTGAAATATTTCATATAAAGCATTTATGAGGCAATTGTTTGGTGATTATTTAGATAAGAATCCTTTTTGAATATTGAGGATTGAAAGAATAGGATGTTATTTTACTAGAAAATTGATTCTTCCTTGACGTTTGAAACTATGTATGGACTTAGTTAAATTTGAAGTTGACCTGAGATGTATATTATTTATGTTGGATATTGTGATTGAGCTTGATAGAAGTGGGAGTGTGTGATGATCTTGATCGATGATCTTACTGTTATTCGATAGTGAGGATATGATTAGACATAACTGACTGGTTGTTTGAGACTGATATATTTGTGACTAGAAGATGGATATACTGATAGTATAAAGGATCAGAATAGATCGACAAGAATATGATAGCTAGTTATTGATTTATTGAGGTGATGGTTTACCGTATGAGATACTTTTACATGGAGTGATACTTGATGTTCACGATGATTGTATTGAGACTGTTGGATTATGGATCAGTTGCTATTTTATCCTAGTGCAGATGGATGAGATGTTAATCAGTTCTAAATGAGAATATCCATTGAGCAGTATCCAGACTTGTTATTGTATTAATTCATGTTACCAAAAATTACTGAGAATTTATTGTCAGACCGTAACACATGCATTGTTCTATTGTTCTACCGTTTACACGGTAATATTGTCCACATTGTTATTGCTACATCATTGATATTGTTACTGTTACCATATCGTCCCAGTAATTAAAATAACATGGATATTGATTACTTTAAATAATAATGTAAATAGACAACTGATTGGTAGTGAAAAGTGCATTTTTATCATGACATTTACCATCACATTTTCATATTTATTCATATAATTCTGCACATTTACTAATATTTTATTATTTATTGTGTGCAGGCCTTGAGTTCTTATTTTAATAATAAATAAAGCCCAAAAGAAGCCCAAAAGCCCATATTCAAGCCCAAGTGCAAAAGTGCAAATATTAATTGTCAAAATTGCAAATACACAAGGGCCAAAGTTGCAAATATTAAAGAAGAGGGAAGGATAGACTTCTATTCAACCATAAAAACTTGCAGATGAGGATAAAAGCCAAAGAAGGAGAATTTAAGATCACAAATTCGTGGATAAAAGATTTGGGATCTAGGTAACTTGATTCCCAAGTTATATCCAAATCCAAAGATTAAGAGCCAGGATACAGCTTCAAAAGGAAACGACCAGATGGACGAACCAGGAGAAGCCACGCGCCAAAGCGCGTGGCCAGCCGCCACCATAAGGCCGCGGAAACGCGGCCCAAGCCGCGTTTCCGCGGCAATCCAGTCATATCCAGGGAACCGCCTTCGTGGACGACTTCGACTGGGACTCTACCTCCTTCTGCTCCAATAAATACCCCCTGCAGTGCAACCGAGAAGAGCGTCCAGAGCCAGAGGGCCAAATCTAGGGTTTTAGGCTTTCTTCTTTCTTGTAGTTTAGGTTTTCTTTTCTTTTTTAATTTTTATGTAAGTGAGGGAGAGGGCTATGTTGAGAGTGACACCGATGTATGCTTCTCTTCTCTTCCATTGTATCAAGTAATAAAGGTAACTTTTCTTTTTATGTCATTGCTTTATTTTCCTTTTGTTTTCTTCTCTTTTTCTATTTTTATCTCTGTTGGTTTATGATGAGCATGCAAGTGATTTCCAAAGCACAAGTATAACGAATCTTGGTGGGTGCCAACGATATTTCATGGTGATGTTCTCCTCAAGGTACGTATCACTTCATACTTGCCCAACCTTGATGATATAATGCGAACAGGGGACTGAGATCGATCCTATGGTTTGTGCGTTCAACGCCTCCAAAGCAAAGTAGAAAGTGTTAGGATTTCACGTTTTTCTTCAACCAAACTAAGGTTAGTGTTTATTTCTTTCTTTTCTTTTCTTTTATTTTTGTAGATTAAATCACCATCTCCCAATTCTTTCTTTCTCATCTCATTATAAATACCACCTCTAATCCTCCATCTTCATAATCTACCGCCTTCTTCCTAACTTAACTTTAACTATTCTTTTTGTTAACTTAAAGAAAATAATTTTAGAGATAACTTACAAACGCTTCTATCGCTAGTCCCTCCCTGAGGATCACGAACCGCATAGCCATTGCTACCGCGGATTAGAATTGAGTACCTCGCACATCCTTTTCCTAAATCTAATATTCTTTATTTTTGTGTGCAGGAAAAACTCAATTAACAACTTACACCAGGATTGGGAAAATTGACAGAGGAGACAGCGTCTGTATTTTAGGTGGACCTAGTATACACAAGTTGTGCAGCCGAGATACGGTTTCACTGCAGGGTTCCGGGAGATGACTGACATCTCGTATTGTTTTCATTGTTATTGTTATTGACTACCTAGCGGTAGGACCTGATTCAGCGCTAGGTGATTGGGTCGTGATTCCGGATATGTACGGAACCCATCTAAAACATGGACAATGTCTCTAACCAATCAGTTTCAATAACTTAGGACCATGATTGACACGTGTAATAGGCGTAGTATGGGATGCGTCTATTACAGGTGGCAGTTGGTGTTCGCTGACATAATTAATAATGAAAAATTATATTATGTAATGTAATTGACTGTATTCATCTGATTGTATATTAGATTGGTCTCATTACTCCTGAAGCTAGGTATTGCATGTCATCATGATACTAGTAGTCTTGTACTATACTGATTGACATTCATTATATCATACTCTCTTCTGATTAATTTTTTATTCATGTCCTCCCTTCTAGTATATGTTATCATTTCATGTACACATTGTTTATATGCACAAGCACCTTCCCTTTTTCTTACACACTCATTAGATCACTTCCTGACGACCATGTATTTGCATGTCCAGATACTGTATGTTTCATGTTATTGATTAGGTGTTCGATGAGGCTGGACATGTTGCGAGGAGCTGAAGTTTTCCTCTACCTATTCTGGTATTATTGTCTTCCTTTTCATTCCTGTTGTTTTTGTAGTTTTCTTGATTCTCTATATATATCGCTTTCAGTCGTTATTCCATTTCCTGTATTCATATAATATCATGTGTGTTAGATATTCATATGTCATATTGCAGTGATATTGATTTATCATGATGATTATATAACTTGTTCGGGTTACTTTAGGCTTAGTTTAACGGTCCCAGGTTTAATTACCTCAAAATTTCATGATCATCAACCTTATTGCTCGTTGATCAGAATATAAAAAAGAAATTTCGGCAACATCTCCTCTGAAATATAGACTCCATCTCAATACAATAATTTAGATTTCGGCTAACATTAGCCTACTTATAAATCTCATTTTCATCATTTAATTCATCCCAAGGTCCATCAAATAAACATATACATAAGAGTGCTTCCGTGATATAATTTTCTAACTCATAGTGACTAATAACATCAGAGTATACAAAAGGATTCACATTCTATAATAAGTACATACGTTATCTCAGGAGAACATCCTTGCAGCTCTAAGTCGAATCTTCGCCTTGCCGTGACCTGAAAATATCAATCTGTGGTGGGGTGAGCTCAACAGCTCAGTGAGTGAAGTCATTCAAAATAGAGTTTGTATTATACTACCATTGTACTTCAAGTATTATGCAGTTGAGTGATGTCAAAAATCAGTTTCAAAACTTTCTACTTGTGGTTGATACTGCAGCTTATGAATCATAGACTCTTTCTATTATCAGATACTTCCTATATGTATTCTGTGTACACGTGACCAATATTTCATTAACATAAGATCTCAATAATTTTGCAATACTTGACCTACTCGTTAGTCTCTTATAATCACCTCTCTGATTTTCAGTTTGTAACATTTTCGCATTTCATATATATAGTCATGGTCACAACACAACTCTTAGAGAGCCTAATCTTACTCACTAGATTAGTTACAGTTCAATATTGCACCTACCCTAATATACATATGACATCACACACTACTCATGATAGTATTCAATTATAATTGTATTCATACATGAAGAAATACGAGACACTCACATCCATATACTGGATGTCATAACAATCATATCCATATACCGGATACATGAACAATCATATGCATATACTAGGTGCCATACCTATTAACATCCATAATTCGGATATCATAACAATCATATTCATATACCGGATATCATAAATAATCATATGATATATTAGGTGCTATACCTATTAACATCCATAATTCGGATATCATAACAATCATATCCATATACCGGATATCATAAACAATCATTCAAGCATACTTCAATAAAATAATATCTATACTCCCCTTCGATCACCTCCGGTTCAACCCGGTCCCTTCCTCTGATACGTTATACCACGTATCATTCTCCCCTTCGATCACCTCCGGTTCAACCCGGTCTCTTCCTCCAAACATGCAATAATCATATCCTTCATGTAATAACCACATGCAAGGATTCATAAGACAATGTCAACATAAAGGATTCACATGATTCCTACTTTACATAATGCCAATATTAAGAAAGACATTAACATGTATAAGTAACCACTCATTAAACTAACATGCAAGCCTTTTTAAGATAACTAACATGTTGTATCATTCCGATATATGTGTAGCCAAATATATACATGAAGTCAAGTATGATGTGCATTCATAAAACTATTTCTTTTTAAGAGGCATGTGTTAGACTACTATGCATACACAATAACGTGTCGATCATGCACCCATGTAAGCATTCAACTTAATGAACCCCAATATCTTACCGGTCAAGTTCTGACTCGCAGTACCAGTATTCGCTTTTTCTAATCATAATACTTATTCACCATTTATCATTTAATTAACAGTCGGGATTAGTCATCATTTGCCTCTTTTATCCTCAGGCAAACTGCCTATTGGTTACAACTTGATTTAATTTAGAATCTTCTCATTACTTCTGATACAAGTGATAGTTACACGACAATTCTGATATTAATGAATTATTACACTTTCGATATCATAATTATCCTTTATTTCAAGTAAGGACTGGTTTTATTACTTTTATTTAGTACAGCCCAAATTTATCCCAGGTTCCACCAATACTGGTGTTAACGTTACTGACTTCTATACGGCATGTTTTGTTGTTGCTTATTTCTATCCACTAGTTCCAAACCACACAGTCATTTACTAACCAAATCATCATCTACGTTCACATATGAATCAAACCACAAACATATATACATGCGTACACATACACATATTACTTACCGATACTGGATTACTAATCTCATTGACACGACGCTCAATTCTTTCGTCTGCATTACTAACTTTCACTTATTAAGGTAATTATCTAACTCTTACCGGTTAGATATAATCGGTGTCACTATAAAGATGTGACTTTCAACCTTAATAGGGGATTCTGATGTTCTGCTAAATCAATTACAAGAATACCTGAAAGTCTCCGGTGTATAGAGTAGGCATACCAAAATACTAGTTCAATACTATCGGTATTCATTTTGTTGAAATCGAATTATCCATCATAAATGATATACTTAATGTTAAGTTGTCAGATTTACTCAATACTAACTCTAACAGGTTTTCACCATTTTAATTACTCACTTGATACTTATACACCATCATCGGTCACCTATTATCTGATAATCATCAGACTTGATCTTATTTAGTAGTTTTTCATTAATAATCATTAATCGCTAAAAGTACGATATCTACTTACGAGTTCTGATTCGAAGGTTTTATTTTTCCACTTCTCATCAGGTTCGATGAATCTTAGTTATTTATCCCTCAAATTGCTTTCAGTTGCTACAGATTAACAACTTAATCAATATATATAATATATAGGCCATCAGCTGACCTTTGATGCCTCAAGTGTGCAAGTTGATACACATAATCACGTTATGAGCGTATATATCATGAAACACAACAAATACGAAAACAGTATTCGCAAGATCAATACTCAACATACCACATAACATTTAAGTATCCTGTGTACTTGGCTTAACAATAAGCTTTTGATGTTCAATTTATTTATCAAGCATGTCCGGTAGTGTTAGGAATTCAGTTGCTCTAATTCAGTTCATTATCAATTACTTTGATCAGTTCTATTGTTATCGGTTCACGTTCACCATTGCTAATTAACCGAAATATCCCGATCCCATCCGAGTTATCAATATTAACAAAACCATCAATAGTTTAATCAATACATTATTTCTATCATACTGCATCAATTACATATATCCCAATTGACAGAGTTTTCTATATCACGGTTACATCGAGTTACTCGAAGATAATTTCCAATTTCATTTGCTTAGTTCAATTCTAATATCAACTTCAGATTCTGCTTATACCAGTATCAACATAACCGATTCTATAATTATCCAATCATGGTTGATGGGTCTCAAGTGATCTTTTATCTTAACTGATTTCTAATTATCTCTTATTAACAAATAAACATTCATGATCTGTAATCAATTTTCCATTGTAATATATTAATCTATTCACCGGGTATACCTATGTTAACCAACTACCATTCGATTATTATTATCCATAACTATTACTTTCATAACAGATAGGACATCACTTACATACAATATCAATCTTTATTTAACTATCATCATTATTATATTAATAGTCAATACACATGCAATCACAGTGTGTAATAGAGTCGGAGGTAAACTTTACCCACATAATGACTTTCAGGTTAGTGACATCAATATTCATCACAGACGGGTAGATGGTATTAACCGAAATTTATACTTTACCATTTCTATCAGAACCCAGTACTTAATTATTCGGTTCTTATTTCTAATAAATACTCACAACATATATATAATACTCAGAATTCACAAACACACAACTCATGTGGTATTTGTCACTGTTCATCCATACCAATACACTTACAGGCGTTTAATGGTCATGTCTATACGAGTTATAAATGGTAAGACACAACTTGATATCATACTCGTATTATGTTCACGCATAGATATATAACACGCCTGCAATTCATTATTTGGGATATCCTATTGAATTTCGGTTATACAACAACCATTCACTTTTATAATATTTATCACAATCATCGTAATAACATCTTAGCTCCATTGGATCAATAATTTCTCAATACTAATTATTTTTAAATTGAGGAAAATAATACTTGAGTTAGGACCTCTACTCACCGGCATTCGATAAATTCTTAAATGCCCAAAATCACATACGGATATAGAGGATGTGTAGCTCTCGTTTTCACGATCACAAAGGCTCAAGAATCGTCCGAATCCGACTTCGAATGGCCAAGATATCGTTCGGAAACCAAAATCAATACAAAAGGTTAGATACGTAATAACTGAAAATATTCAAGGGGCTGTTTGTAATTTTTCAGGACCCCAAAATAATTATTCAATCTTACAGGGGCTAAATGAAATTTACCTTATAAAATGGGTTGGGTCTTATGGGTTCGGGTTTGGGTTGAACCCGAAACCCAAACCCATCTCTTAACTCTTCTTCTTCTTTTCTTTTTTTTATACAAAGGCAACAGCAGCAGCAGCCGTGCTGCTGCTGCGGCTGCTGCTCTCCTCACCCCGCGCCGCCCAGCCGGCGCCGCCCTGTCAGCGGGCCTCCGACGCCCTGCCGCCCGGCCGGCGCGTCTCCAGCGCCGCGCCGCGCCGTACCACCGTGAGAGGGGGGATAGAGATAGAGAGAGAGTAAGAGAGAATGGGGGCTGGTGGTTCCCCCTTGCCGGTCCTACACCGGCCGGCCTACGGCACCGTCGGCGCCTGGCTGCGATCGCCTGACCACCGGTCAGGCCGCAAGAGAGAGAGGAGAAGAAGAAGAGAGAAAGATGAGAAACAAATTCTCATCATCTCCTTATAAAATATCTTACCCACTCTCACCTACTCCCCTTACCTCCCCCATACCTCAATCAATCAATCTTATTTGTTTATTTTTATATTTTCTTTTTTTCTTTTCTTTTTCTTCATCTCCCCAATATTAATACAATCATAATTAGGGTTAAATACCAATACCCGGTATTTATACAAGTATTTCATGCAGTATATACACCCGTGCATTTTCATATATCTTTCATATCAATTAATCTGGTATGATTTATAAAAACTTAAATCCATTCCGGATTTCACAATGAATTACCGAATATTATTTAATACGGAAACAATTAGTTTAAACATCATAAGAATTCATGAAAAACATTTTTAATCCAATGAAAATATTTTAGCCCAGAGTTTACCAATCCGAGTGTTACAGCCCTACCCCCTTTAGAAAAAGTTTCGTCCTCGAAACTTGGCATATCTGATAATAGGTAAGAGTGATATTTTCAATTTCTTTTTTATATCATGAAATCTTTCTTCTAATAGAGAAATTTTGTTTTCTTCTGATCATGCATCTCCTTATGTATTCACAACATGCAATATATGCCCAATATTATCACTTTCACCCAGAATACATCTTACACATACTTTATATCATTATATTCACCATCATACTTGGTGATATACACATCATATGGTATCACATACACACATCACATTTAGTGATAATTGTTTTATATATCATCACACATCATATCAGCACATACACGTACCATACTTGATGATACGTCAATCACATATACTCAGTGTGGTTCTTCTGTTCCGATTAAATCTTGTCTTGCCTGATATTTTTGTTATTTCTTTATCCCAGTGTCCCATACCACAGGTAATTCATACTAAGGGCCCGCACCCCTAATAGAACTCATCCGAATCAAAGTATATGCGGGTATACTTTCATTCGAATATAAGAAAAAGATAAATATCATGCATTTCGAGATTAATCACACGAATAAGAACTGATTACACCCATGAACTTCTTACATCATGGCACACATTCATTAATTCATACAAACTACACACTCACAGACATTCATTATAACAATTCATGTTATACCTGAACAACGACTTAAATCACACTCTAGGCTAATACTGCCTCAGACCTACACCTGAGTTCTACTCCAAGTTTCTAAGCCTAAGCTCTGATACCAACTGTAACGGTCCCAGGTTTAATTACCTTAAAATTTCATGATCATCAACCTTATTGCTCGTTAATCAGAATATACTAAAGAAATTTCGGCAACATCTCATCTGAAATATAGACTCCATCTCAATACAATAATTTAGATTTCGGCTAACATCAGCCTACTTATAAATCTAATTTTCATCATTTAGTTCATCCCAAGGTCCATCAAATAAACATATACATAAGAGTGCTTCCGTGATATAATTTTCTAACTCATAGTGACTAATAACATCAGAGTTTACAAAAGGATTCACATTCTACAATAAGTACATACGTTATCTCAGGAGAACATCCTTGCAGCTCTAAGTCGAATCTTCGCCTTGTCGTGACCTGAAAATATCAATCTGTTGTGGGGTGAGCTCAACAGCTCAGTGAGTGAAGTCATTCAAAATAGAGTTTGTATTATACTACCATTATACTTCAAGTATTATGCAGTTGAGCGTTATCAAAAATCAGTTTCAAAACTTTCTACTTGTGATTGATACTGCAGCTTCTGAATCATAGACTCTTTCTATTATCTGATACTTCCTATATGTATTCTTCTGCGTACACGTGACCAATATTTCATTAACATACGATCTCAATGATTTTGCATTACTTGACCTACTTGTTAGTCTCTTATAATCACCTCTCTGGTTTCCAGTTTGTAACATGTTCGTATTTCATATATATAGTCACAACACAACTCTTAGAGAACCTAATCTTACTCACTAGATTAGTTACAGTTCAATATTGCACCTACCCCAATATACATATGACATCACACACTACTCATGATAGTATCCAATTATAATTGTGTTCATACATGAAGAAATACGAGACACTCACATCCATATACTGGATGTCATAACAATCATATCCATATACCGGATATCATGAACAATCATATGCATATACTAGGTGCCATACCTATTAACATCCATAATTAGGATATTATAACAATCATATCCATATACCGGGTATCATAAACAATCATATGATATACTAGGTGCCATACCTATTAACATCCATAATTCGGATATCATAACAATCATATTCATATACAGGATATCATAAACAATCATATGATATACTAGGTATCATACCTATTAACATCTATAATTCGGATATCATAACAATCATATCCATATACCGGATATCATAAACAATCATTCAAGCATACTTCAATAAAATAATATCTATACTCTCTTTCGATCACCTCCGGTTCAACCCGGTCCCTTCATCCGATACGTTATACCACGTATTATTCTCCCCTTCGATCACCTCCGGTTCAACCCGGTCCCTTCCTCCGATACATTATACCACGTATTATTCTCCCCTTCGATCACCTCCGGTTCAACCCGGTCCCTTCCTCCGATACGTTATACCACGTATTATTCTCCCCTTCGATCACCTCTGGCTCAACATGCAATACTCATATCCTTCATGTAATAACCACATGCAAGGATTCATAAGACAATGTCAACATAAAGGATTCACATGATTCCTACTTTACATTATGTCAATATTAAGAAAGACATTAACATGTATAAGTAACCACTTATTAAACTAACAACATGCAAGCCTTTTTAAGATAACCAACATGTTATATCATTCCGACATATGTGTAGCCAAATATATGCATGAAGTCAAGTATGATGTTCTCATAAAACTATTTCTTTTTAAGAGGCATGTGTTAGACTACTATGCATACACAATAACGTGTCGATCATGCACCCATGTATGCATTCAACTTAATGATCCCCAATATCTTACCGGTCAAGTTCTGACTCGCAGTACCAGTATTCGCTTTTCCTAGTCATAATACTTATTCATCATTTATCATTTAATTAACAGTCGGGATTAGTCATCATTTGCCTCTTTTATCCTCAGGCAAACTGCCTATTGGTTACAACTTGATTTAATTCAGAATCTTCTCATTACTTCTGATACAAGTGATAGTTACACGACAATTCTGATATTAATAAATTATTACACTTTCGATATCATAATTATCCTTTATTTCAAGTAAGGACTGTTTTAGTACTTTTATTTGGTACAGCCTAAATTTATCCCAGGTTCCACCAATACTGGTGTTAACGTTACTGACTTCTATACGGCATGTTTTGTTGTTGCTTATTTCTATCTACTAGTTCCAAATCACACAGTCATTTACCAATCAATCATCATCTGTGTTCGCATATGAATCAAATCACACACATATATGCATGCATACACATACACATATTACTTACCGATACTGGATTACTAATCTCATTGACACGACGCTCAATCTTTCGTCTGTATTACTAACTTTCAATTATTAAGGTAATTATTTAACTCTTACTGGTTAGATATAATCGGTGTCACTATAAAGATGTGACTTTCAACCTTAATAGGGGATTCTGATGTTTTGCTAAATCAATTACAAGAATACCTAAAAGTCTCCGGTGTATAAAGTAGGCATACCAAAATACTAGTTCAATACTATCGGTATTCATTTTGTTGATATCGAATTACCCATCATAATCGATATACTTAATATTAAGTTGTCAGATTTACTCAATGCTGACTCTAACAGGTTTTCACCATTTTAATTACTCACTTGATACTTATACACCGTCATCGGTCACCCATTATCTGATAATCATCAGACTTGATCTTATTCAGTAGTTTTTCATTAATAATCATTAATCGCTAAAAGTACGATATCTACTTACGAGTTCTGATTCGAAGGTTTTATTTTTTCACTTCTCATCAGGTTCGATGAATCTTAATTATTTATCCCTCAAATTGCTTTCAGTTGCTACCGATTAACAACTTAATCGATATATATAATATGTAGGCCATCAGCTGACCTTTGATGCCTCAAGTGTGCAAGTTGATACACATAATCACGTTATGAGTGTATATATCATGAAACACAACAAATACGAAAACAGTATTCGCAAGATCAATACTCAACATACTACATAACATTTGAGTATCCCGTGTACTTGGCTTAACAATAAGCTTTTGATGTTCAATTTATTTATCAAGCATTTCTGGTACTGTTAGGAATTCAGTTGCTCTAATTCAGTTCATTATCAATTACTTTGATCAGTTCTTTCGTTATCGGTTCACGTTCACCATTGCTAATTAACCGAAATGTCCCGATCCCATCCGAGTTATTAATATTATCAAAACCTTTAATAGTTTAATCAATACACTATTTCTATCATACTGCATCAATTACATATATCCCAATTGACAGAGTTTTCTATATCACGGTTACATCAAGTTACTCGAAGATAATTTTCAATTTCATTTGCTTAATTCAATTCTAATATCAACTTCAGATTCTGCTTATACCAGTATCAACATAACCGATTCCATAATTATCCAATCATGGTTGATGAGTCTCAAGTGATCTTTTATCTTAACTGATTTCTAATTATCTCTTATTAATAAATAAACATTCATGATCTGTAATTAATTTTCCATTGTCACTGTTTAATCTATTCACCGGGTATACCGGTGTTAACCAACTACCATTCGATTATTATTATTAATAACTATTACTTTCATAACAAATAGGACATCACTTACATACAATATCAATCTTTATTTAACTATCATCATTATTATATTAATAGTCAATATACATGCAATCACAGTGTGTAATAGAGTCGGAGGTAAACTTTACCCACATAATGACTTTCAGGTTGAGTGACATCAATATTCATCACAGACGGATGATGGTATTAACCGAAATTTATACTTTACCATTTCTATCAGAACCCAGTACTTAATTTTCGGTTCTTATTTCTAATAAATACTCGCAACATATATATAATACTCAGAAATTCACAAACACAGAACTCATGTGGTATTTATCGGTGTTCATCCATAACAATACACTTACAGGCGTTTAATGGTCATGTCTATACAAGTTATAAATGATAAGACACAACTTAATATCATACCCGTATTATGTTCACGCATAGATATATAACACTCCTGTAATTCATTATTCGAAATATCCTATTGGATTTCGGTTCTACAACAACCATTCACTTTTATAATATTTATCACAATCATCGTAATAACATCTTAGCTCTATTGGATCAATAATTTCTCAATACTAATTATTTCTAAATTTGGGAAAATAATACTTGAGTTAGGACCTCTACTCACCGGCATTCGATAAATTCTTAAATGCCCAAAACCACATACGGATATAGAGGATGTGTAGCTCTCGTTTTCACGATCACAACAGCTCAAGAATCGTCCGAATCCGACTTCGGATGGCCAAGATATCGTTCGGAAATCAAAATCAATACAAAATGTTAGATACGTAATAACTGAAAATATTTAGGGGGCTGTTTGTAATTTTTCAGGGCCCCAAAATAATTATTCAATCTTACAGGGGCTAAAATGAAATTTACCTTATAAAACGGGTTGGGTCTTAATGGGTTCGGGTTTGGGTTGAACCCGAAACCCAAACCCATCTCTTAACTCTTCTTCTTCTTTTCTTTTTTTTTTATACAAAGGCAACAGCAACAGCAGCCGTGCTGCTGCTGCTCCCTCACCCGGCGCCGCCCCGCCGGCGGGCCTCCGGCGCCCTGCCACCCGGCCGGCGCGTCTCTAGCACCGCGCCGTACCACCGTGAGAGCGGGGAGAGAGATAGAGATAGAGCGAGATGAAGAGAGAGAAAGAGAGAATGGGGGCTGGTGCTTCCCCCCTTGCCGGTCCTGCGCCGGCCAGCCTACGGCGCCGCCGGCGCCTGGCTGCGGGCGCCTGACTGCCGGTCAGGCCGCCGGAGAGAGGGGGGAGAGAAAGAGAGAGGAGAAGAAGAGAGAGAGATGAGAAACAAATTCTCATCATCTCCTTCCTTATAAAATATCCTACCCACTCTCACCTACTCCCCTTACCTCCCCCATACCTCAATCAATCAATCTTATTTGTTTATTTTTATATTTTCATTTTTTTCTTTTCTTTTTCTTCATCTCCCCAATATTAATACAATCATAATTACGGTTAAATACCAATACCCAGTATTTATACAAGTATTTCATGCAGTATATACACCCGTGCATTTTCATATATCTTTCATATCAATTAATCTGTTATGATTTATAAAAACTTAAATCCATTCAGGATTTCCATAATGAATTACCGAATATTATTTAATACGGAAACAATTAGTTTAAACATCATAAGAATTCATGAAAAACATTTTTAATCCAATGAAAATATTTTAGCCCAGAATTTACCAATCCGAGTGTTACACTTAACGTATATGCGTGTGGTATTTTTCTCACATATATACGTCGCCGACTCTCGTCGAGACTCTGTTTTCACGTGAACACACCCGAGTAGCAGGCTTCTTAAATACAGACTGGATAGAGTGCCCTTTTAATAGGATGTCAACCACAGGATATTGTGTTTTTCTTGGAGAAAATCTTTTGTCATGAAAAAGGAAGAAACATATTGTGATTTCTCGGTGCAGTGCAGTGCAGAGTCAGAGTACAAGATGATAAAAAATATGACATTAGAGCTCATCTAGATCAAAGATTTATTGACAGAGATTGATTTTCCCCTAGAGTGTCCAATGGGATTATATGGTGAAAAGACAGAGATACACATTGCTAAAAATGTAGTGTTTCATGAGAGAACACATTGAGGTTGATTGTCATATAGTTCGTAAGAAGTTTGAGAAAAAAAACCGTTGTGGCAAAGCATGCACCATCAGGACACCAGTTAACACATCTTCTTACCAAACCACTTGGTAGAACATTGGTTCATTTTATTTGTGACAAGTTGTGCATGTGTGATATATATGCTCTAGCTTGAGAGAGAGTGTTGAGAGGGACCCTCTGTATTGGTATAGTATTTAGTCACAAATTACCTGTGAGACTAGATGTACTCTGTACTGGTTATTATATATATACACAAGAGGGTCCCTTTCTCTTAAAATCTCTGATACTACTTAATCAACAACCATTAACCAAATTCATATTACTGTAGTTATACTGGTAATGTGACATAACTATACCGAACTAGATAATACTGGCAACTTTGTAGCTGTGTTACATAAGTCAAGGACTAAGAATGATCAAACAAACAAGCATAACCATGCATACTTATAAAGCACAAACCTAATTCAAGATTAAACCCAAGTCAAAAAGTCTTACTAAAAAAATTAAACACCATTTATTAGCTTGGCAAAGCCTAAGGAGTCGAGGCTGAGTTAAGGCAATTATTTGCATAAGAGAGCCAAATGATGGAAGCTGGAACACCAACAGGCAGGTAGGGAGACCAACCGATCTTATCACTACTTGCACACAGAAGGAAGAGAGAAAGCATAGTGGATTACATTTTCTTCTGTATCTCAACTAGCTTCTCCTTTTTTTCATATTCTTGCCTGATCTTCCGCTTTTCAGCTTCAACTAGTTGCAACTTCTCAATGTTAAATTCCTGCAACAGAGATTGATAGAGATTGTCAAAGTGTGAAACTGAGTGTTACAAGAAAATTATTTTATTAAAAAAATGGGAACCAGAAAGGACCGCAGCCGAAGATTACAAGCTAAGGCACATAGGAAAAGAACAAGTAGCACCAACAAGAGATAAACATCATTTGCAGAAGACAAAAGAGTATGAATAAAGAGTTACAAATATCAATTCTAATTCACACCAGACATAAGGAATTTAATGTTCATAATCATAAAAAGTTGCAAAATTCTTAAAGCTTGTGCAAATATGCTGACGTTGACTAAAGAAGGATAACACTCTGGAAATTTTATAGCAGGAACCTTTAATATAGTTAATGTGAAAGATGAATGGAGGCATTTATAAGAACTTTCATGCGCTCTGCAGTTAATGTTATCGATAACGAGAAAAAATGGTATAATTTAAGAATAAGAAAAACACATTTGAAGCACATTTGATATGGTTAAGGGAGTTGGATCCAACTTTAATTCACGGCACACACGAAAATTGAAACATGGGATTGAGAAAAATAAAAATAAAATGTCCAGACAGGTTAAGAGCTGTTAATTGCACAAATGAGTCAACCAGTCCACGTCACAAGTTGAACTAAAGCAATGGTGTGCAAAGTATAACATTTTTAATGAATGTGATTTGAACAATAATAATATCAAATCTTTTCCTTTAGAGTGTAATAATAATTTCAAATCTTACGAAAACATCAATCAAATTTTAAGAATTGGTTCTTTGTAAGTCTACAAGTTGTGTTCTCAATTCACCAAAGATTGAAAAGCAAAAGACAAGGGCTTCAGTTGGTTATCGTGATGAAGTATCAAATTTATTGGGCTTGGGATCAGTAGAATTCAATTAAATCAAGCATTTTGATCATAAAAGGTAAAACTTTAGATGCTGAACAATATTAAAAGTATAGAAATTTTGATGGTAGAAGCGTTTAAGCGTTAACAGTATCCTAGAGAAGTCCTTTTGAGGAATTATATGTTGAGAGTAGCACAATAATTTTTGAAGAAGAAGGCAGTAAAATAATAAGAGTCATCAGATCCTTAAAGTTGGAGGGCAATCATCCAGCAGTTGAGTTGCCCGTCGACTCAATTATCTAGAATATATTAAGTTACTACTTCCACTTAAATGATAAATGAAGTTAATAGAGATGAAATGTTTTTGAAGGTGAAGAGATTACTACCTCTTCGGCTGCGACGGAGATCTCGTTGGCCTTCTCCTCTGATTCTTGGCGGATGAACCGCGCCATCTGCTGGATCTGCCGGGACACATCGGCGTCGTTCATCTTCGCCGGCCGAAATAAGGATCCAACGGCTGAGATGACTGATTGATGCAGAGAGAGACAGAGAGAGTGCCAGCTAGAAGAAGAAGCAGCAGCAACATGGCAGGGGGGTTGAAATTGAAGTTGAAGGAGAAGAAGGGAGCGGATATTGTCACCCAATAAATGAGGAAGGCACCCCGCAAATACTGACAGCTGTGTCATTATTTTTTTTTTTTTTTTTTTTTTTTTTTTTTGAGACGGCTACCCACGTGAAAAATACTTAAATGTTTTTTTTTTTCCTTTTCTTTCTTCTTCTTTTCCAGGGAACGGCGGTGAGCTCTGTCAGTGCTGCCCCCTCCTTTCCTGATCCCCCCCTTCCCTCTGTCTTCCCCATCCCCCCACCTCCCCTCCCCCTTCCCCCTCTTCTATAATGACCCGATCCCGTAGATACAAGGATGCTAATGTGACGTGCGCACACGTGGCGGAAAACTCTCACATATGTACGCTAAGCGTTAGTACAGGCAAAAATCAGAGTGCGAAAGTACAGTGGTAATATACATTCCATAAAAAAAATATTAAAAGAATATTACATCTCCAAAAGACGTCAAAGTATGGTTTACGAGAAATGGACAAGACAAAAGATGCTAACGAGTTGACAAGACAGGATCTCGCGAGCAAATCAAGAGAAAGCAGATCGAAAATAATCTACCGCTGATCCACCATGCTTCCGCTGCGTAAAAGATCTCCACGGATGGGTCCACTACGATCCAAGCTATGAAATCTGGACATGCAGGTGCCGGGGTTATCAGAAAGCAATCCTACGAGTGCGTAAAATGAAGCTAAGTGATATACACAAGCAATCACACGTGTACAACATCATAGTGACGAGATTCAAACATGCAAGTACAAACCAGTAAATAAGAAAATCAGGAACATAATCACAATAGCACTGAAATGATAACATGCAAGAGGCGGGCAAGGTAACTTAATTGTACAATAATAATAATCACTATGACCTATTATTTTAATCACTTCCTTCAAGTCTCTCATACCACTGGTAGTCCGTACTGGAGTCTGCACTCCAACAAAACTCATCCGAATTTTGATATACGGATACCATTATCCGAATGAGGAAGGGAGTAAATAACACCCGCTCCTGATATTATCATTGTTTGGTTAATTAAGTTGCGTTGTGAACAGGGTAATGTGTCGTGCCACAAGTAATTAAACATAGATTAATCATAACAAGGCTAAGTAACGGGAAGTCGGCGTTAAATCCGATAATATGCAATCAGCTTATTATAATATTATATTATTAAGACTCATCTGATCCGTATGTCTAAGCATGTGTCCCAGCGTTCTAGCACACATACATGCACACATGTTATTAGAAACTGATGGGGAGTCAATGGGACCATGCATATATTAGGCCCCGTGCATGCCTGGGACAAAAACCTAACGAGTATCTGGTACTGAGCCGGAAACGGCCACTAAACCGAAGGGTCTTATTTGTATGCCGTGAAAGGAATAAAATTTGGGTAGGAGTGCCAGTACACCCCACCGGAACACATGAAGGCTCTTAGATTAAACTGAAGTTTTAAGTGCACAACATTAATCCATTATAAGCACGTACACATATTGATTCCATCAGTTTTCCCATCCCGGAGTAAGTTATAGATTTTGTCCACGATGATCTGTTTACGGGGATTAACATGAATTTAATAACAGGAGTACAGGATCTCTGGGTGTAAAACATGATAGCAGTGTCAAGTCCCCGTAAAGGTGATAATCATGAGTCGGGTAATTAGTATGTCAAGTGTCAGGGGGTTAATTGTTCAAGTGTCAAGTGTCAAGATATCAATGAAGTACAACAGTACAAGTAAGTACAGGATTACAACATCATGCCAGAACAGTATAAGAAAAAATACCATCATACCAGAATAATATAAGAAAACTTATATAACATGCCAGAATAACACAAGAAAATATAACAACATGCCAGAAAATATACGAAGCATTTCAAACTCTTCACATCCAGAACATTAACAATTATAAATTAAGCTATCAAGCAAGCAAGTGGGGCTAGGCAGGGCTGGATCATAAATAGATCGTGTCAATAGTATATAATGCTAGGCACATGGCGGAGTTAGACTCCTGGCAAAGCTAACGTACATCTCTAGGTGCTAACCCGCACGACGAAGCTAACGCTCGTCGCATAGTTGTTGTATGAATGCACACTAACGCTCACGGAGAAGCCACACTCGCGGCGACGCTAGACGCTCATGGCGAAGCAAGTGTATGAACGAAATGCTAACGCACGGGGCGAACGAAGCCACGCTCATGGCGAAGCTAACGCACGTGACAAAGCGAGCGTATGAATGCTATGTTGTCGCACACGGCGTATCTACGCTCGCGATGGAGCTAGCTATAAAAGCGTTGAGCGCTAAATTCGTCTGCCGGCGGAGTTAGAGAAACCCAAAGGGTTTAAACCCGGAGGCTAGAATATAGCCCAAAGGCAGGGGATAGCCCGAGGCTGTGCCCGGAAGCTGTAGAGTTGCCCGGAAGCTAACACTCTGGAGCAGACAAGAGTGCCTGCACAAACATTAGAGCAAGCATACATACAAAAGTAATCGCCTACACTATTATAAACATTCGCCACATAATTACAAGTACCACATACACAACTACAATCATTTGCCCACACACATATACAATGACCTAATTACAAGTATCGCCCGCACATAAACTACAAGTACTCGCCTTTAGGATACCCAGGACATGGTGAACGACGGCAGAGCTCCAGTGGAGCTAGCGCGCAGCACGCGGAAATGAAGAGAGAATGAGAGAGATATAGAGAGAAATAAAGAGAATGAATGAGAGAGAGAGAAAGAGAGGCAGAGAGAAATAGAGAGAGAAGAGAAAGAAGAAAGAACGTGAGAGAGGGAAAAAGTGTTGGCCCAGAGGCCTTCCACTCTAGTTTTAATGATGATTAACTCATGTAGTTATGTTTACTAATATTCTTGTGGTGTTTAGTTTCAGATACTTAACCAAGATATTAGTAGGTGATTAGCTTCAACAAAGGAGTTTTGGAGCTTTTCACATGGTGATTCAAGAGCCCGAGCGTCAAAGTTCTTATCTAGCACTCGTTGGAGTCAAGCTCGGTGGATCACGGTTTGGATCGAGTCAGCTTGAAGACGGAGTTCGTCAAGAAAACTTCGGTACATAGTTTAGATTTTGTTTTAGATCCATTTGTAAAGACTAGATAGTGTGATATGCTCAAAGTTCACAACACACACACTTGTTTCTTGTTTCATGGTTATTGGTTTTCGATTTTTGGTTTAACCGATCTTGGTTTACATGAATATATAGTATCAATACAAGTTTACATGGTTTTATGTATATTTGTTCTATATACATGTATGTTTCATATCTTAGACAAACTTATTTTGATATGCCTATTCATGTGTTTGGAGTTTTGTATTTTAACAAAACATATTTTCAGATTTAATATAAAAAATATTGATATATATCTTTATATGTATATTGGATTATATCCATATACAACATGCTTCAAGTTGTTTAAGTATCATGTTTTTGTATTTGGATGAGTTTTGGACAAAACGAATTTTTAATTCAAAAATCCAAGTTTTAGAAAATACAGTTTTTGGTTTTCGGCAAAATTTGTAAGTCACAAAAATAGTTCAAAAAGTTTGAAATTTGTGTTGAAATTTTTCACACATGTTTGTATATCAATGTATTATACTGAACTTATTTTTGTGGATTTTTAGAGAATTTATGGGATTTATTTGAGAATTAAAAATACAGTTTTTCAGTCCCTAAATTGTTTCTGCCAGGCCCTGGCGGTCGACCGACCGGTCGACCGGACCAGGAGCCGGTCGATCGGAACGGTCGACCGGACGTGCACGAGACGTGCACAAAGGCCATTGGGTTTGGCCGGTCGACCGGGCGGTCGACCGACTGAAGTCCCCTTACTCTCGGGTAAGGGCGGTCGACCGGGTGATCGACCGGTGGTTGGAACCGGTCAAATTTTAACCGTTGGCCGGTCGACCGAATGGTCAAATCTGACCATAATTGCAGCCAACGGCTAGTTTTGTTAAATGGCTATAAAAACCCCATTTGAAGAGCAGTTTTCTCAAGAATTTTAAGAGAGAAAATTTTCATTGTTCCAAGTGTTTATACAAGTTTTTGAAAAGAGTTTTTAGTGCCAAAAAGATCAATCTTCATTGTTTTAAAAGTGTTTTGTTATTTCAAAGAAAGTAGTCTTTTGGGAATTATTTTTGATCTAATAATTCTATATCTTTTTAGAGAGTTTCCTAAGTGATTTTCTTTATTAAAAACACTTTGTTTTCCACACTTGAGCTTATCATTCTATCCTCTCTATAGGATCCTTGTTTTTGTGGAAAAGATTTGGTTTGTGGTCTTTTGATCACTAAGTTATAAACCCTCCTACTTTGTATTATCCCTCTTGTGTAGAGATTGATTTTGGAGTGGTGGCTTTGTGCCCTATCCCTCTAGTGAGAGATTGATTGGTTGTATTGGCTTTGTGCCTATCCCTCATTTGTGAGGTTGATTTGTGTGGTTTTGTGCCTAGCCTCTAGTGAGAGGTGTTTGTAATCGAGAAAGGAGTTGTATACTCCCGGTTATTGTATTGCCCCAAAATCCTCAGTGGAGGTTCCCTGTGTGGGAGTCTTGTGTGGACTAGTGCATTGAAAATCCTTCTGTGTAAAGGCGGGGACGTAGAGCTGTGTGCTCGAACCTCGAAATATATTCGTGTGTTTGCGTTTGATCCATTGTCTCTCTAACTCTCTCTCTTTATATTGTGCCTTGCATCATTCATATTGTCATACATTCATTGTATGCTTGGTTTGTTTGTGTGTGCCTCACTTGTGCTTAACCACGAGAGCTTCATATAGCGCCTCAACTCTTATTCAGAGGAATCAAGAGGAGTTAGTCCAGAGCCCTTCACCGGGAATTCGGCTACACTCGTTGGTTGCATTAAGTGTAGTTGCAATTAAGTTTTAATTTCTGCATTTAGTTCATTAGATTAGCAGTACACCTATTCCCCCCTCTAGGTGTACTTTTAAAGAGAACCAGGGGGAGAGAAAAATAGAGGGAGAGAAAGGGTGTGAGCAGGAGAAGAAGATGGAGAGGAGGCTGCGGGTGGGTCCGGTCGCCGGCCAGGGCGATGCTGGCGGTGGCGCGCGACCATGGGGAGGAGGTGAGAGGGTGTAGATTGGTGGTGGTGGTATTGCGTAGAGGTGGTGTTAGCCAGGGGAAAGAGAGAGGAGGAGAAGTGGAGTTGGGGTGAGAGAGGAAGAGTGGTGGTGGCGCTGGGTGGTCTGAGCGGCGGCGCGCGACGGTCTGAACGACGGAGGAAGGAGAAGAGGGAGGAGGAAAGGTGGTGGTTGAGGAGTGGTGGTGGCATGGGTGTCGGGCCGGAGGGGAGAAGAGGGAGTTGGGGTGAGGCAGGGAAGTGGTGCGCGTGGCGGCCGACTAGGCGGTGGTGGCTGTCGGCGAGGAGAAGAGGAGGAAAGAGGAGTGGGCGGGAGAGGGAGAGTGAGAGATGGTGACGTAAAGAAAGAGATGAAGAGATATAGAGAGTAAGTATGTGAGAGGGGGAGTTAGTGGGGGGTTGTTGGGTTGCAGGGTATGGGGTGGTTGAAGAGGTCAGCAGGTATGGGGGAAGAAAAATGAGAATAAAGAGAAAGAAGAAAAAGAAAAAAGAAAGAAAAATAAAAGAAAGGAATAGAAAATGAAATAAAAATAATATAGTAAATAAAATAAAATAAAATAAAATAAGGAGAATTATACGTCGGGCTCTAGCCCAGGTCTCCGCTAAGGGTTCGGTCACGGACTAAGCCCGGGTCTACTGAATATTGGTCAAAATCTAAAATAAATGAGGGAAAAAAGAATAATATGAACGAAAAATCAAGATATGTATCTGTGTACATATTCTGAGAATGGGGTGTTACATCCTCCCCCATCTCTATTCGGCCGCCTCTAACCGAACAAAGTCTGTTTGGCCAACTCTGACCGAACCGAGATGGGAGGAGGGGAGGGCGGGGAGGGGAGGAAGGGGGAGCGCCAGGGGGCGGGTGTTCACTGGCGAAGGGGATGAGAGGGTGATGGGAAGGTCAGTGGGGAATATGTGGTCGCCAGGGGGTGGTCGAGGGTCACCGGGGGGATCTGGTGGTCGCCAACGAGGGAGGGAGAGGAGGAGGAGGAGAAGAAGAAGAGGACATTTTGACCATTTTTTGATTTTTTTTTGGGGGGATATCTTTATCAAAATTGTGAGTGTCTTAATCTAGGGGTGCCTTCACATCTTTTGGGGTGGCAATATCCGCTCCCAAATAGCAAGGACCCTGTGTGTGAGAGAGAGAGAGATCTGTACTTAATTTACTATTTTACCTTTACAGCGTGCAGACGCAAAGGACCATTTGTTTACTTTCTTGACTGCTAAGTGAGTGGCTACGTGGGATGAGCCTATTGGTCCAACAGTGTCATCTAATAGTCTACATCAACCATTCATCTACCCACGACTACATCCATACATTACATCTGTGTTTTTTTCCTAATTAACTCAACTACCAACGGGATTCACCAGTGACCTTCGGGGAGCAAACCCGGTACCTAACCGGGGCCACGTCGGAGGGAGAATAAATGCCCACATTGCGAGATTCGAACTGGTGATTCATGGGGAGCTTCTGCTATAACCAACCCAGGAGAACTAATTGAACTAACCACGAGGGACATACATTACATCTGTGTTATCTTCATATTTGACTCAGACTAACTTGTTGGGCCAAATATGTCGGGCCTTAATCATACTCTACTATTTGTTTAGGCTTCACAGGATTCACACCTATGGATTTTGGGCTAATGATATGACCAGCATGAGCATATCCTCGTGGATGATTAGGCATGGTGTCAATTATGTGAATGAAGGCCCAGCGCCTTTGGCCAAGTGACATCACCCCTCCTTTGTGTGCAGGAGATTCTGCGTTCGACGCCCAGGGGACTCAACATGGTAATGTTGCAGGTAAGTATTCTAGCAAGCAAAAAAAATTATGTGAAGAAGGGAAAAGGTATTAATAATCTCCTTTCTCATTATTATTGTTAGTGAGATAGAGTTGCACTACACAATGTTGTTGCATCATCAGGAGAAACTTGTAATGGACTTCATTTAGGACATGTTTGTTTCACCTAAGTGGTCGGAAGTCATAAGTGGTAAGTTTTTAACAGTTATGAATAGGTTTTACGTAAATAAGTTTTTTGGTATTTGATTGGTAATTTGAAAGTGTAAATGGTAAAGTATATTATCAATTATAGTGTTTGCTTGATAATGCGAAAGTCATAAGTGAAAAGGTTGAGTACAAAATTAATTGTAAAATTAATATTAAATATTTAAAAATTTAAAAATAAAAAATAGTAATTAATAAATATTAAAAATATAAAAATATGAGAAATTATTTTTAAAAAAATAATTAAAATATTTAATATTTAATATTTAAAAATACTTAATAGTAGAAATATTAAAAAATATTATATACATTAAAAAATTATTAATTATAAATAATAAAATGAATAAAATAGTTAAATTAAAAATATTATTATAAAAATATTATATATTTGTTATTAATATTTTTATAATAAGTAATATAACATATAAATAATAATATTATTAAATAATTAATATTATTAATTAAATATTAGAACTTATTACCAAGTTTAAATATTAAAAAAATTAAATATTATATATAATAACTTGAGATAAAAATTTAAAAATTTAAAATTTAAGGTAAAACAAAAAAATAATGGTTTAATAATTAAGAAAGTTATTAAAAGGCAAAATAACAAATATTAAAAAAATAACTGCTTAATAATTCAAAAATATATATAATTAACTTTTTATTAAATTCATAAAAATATTTAATTTAATTCAAAAAAAAACTAATAATAAATTTAATAATAAAAAGTGAGATTTATATGATCATAAATTTAATTGTTTTTAGCTGCAAGTGGGCTTCAAATGGGATGCAAATGGGTTGCAAACGGGGTGCAAGTGGAATGCAAGTGCCACTTGCAATTGCACCCCGATTTACACAAAACAAACACCGTAAAGTGATTTTGTGCAAGTGTCACTTACACTTGCACCCACACTTACGGGAAACAAACACACCCTTAGTGAGTTACACCATATAGATATGATTGCTTGTAGGAAAAATGACGGGCTAGCAAGGACCAAGTGAGCAAGACAGCCAAAGTTAAAAGGATGTTGGGATAACTCTCAACTAGGCCTGTTAATGGGTCGAGTTCGGGGTGGTACGATAATTAGCAGACCCGAACCTGATTAACATTACAGGTATCAAACCTGACCCAATTACCCGCGAGTCTAAAACAACTGTTGCCATATCTATTATATTTAGTGACGGGTTCAGACCCGATTGCTCAACCCGAGCCGATTAGATTCTAACATGTTCATTTTAAATTTTCAATTTCGATTGGAGGCGATGGCGATGGCGGAGTCTCGAGGAGGCTGACGGCCCGGCTATAACGCCCCGATCCTGTGGGTATGGAGACGTTACTCCGACGTATATACGCAGGTCAGAAATACCCTAAGTGTCAACTAGCGTGCATAGATAAGCACATGTGTATCGATAAATCCGAGTTAAAAAGCATGTATTGAAAACTATGTCATGAGCACAGACACACAAGAGTAGGCAATGAGGCATCAAGTAAAGTAAATATGGCAAAATCAGTTATATAAGCCTAAATTACCGATCCGTGAGATTAGTAGTCGAAGGAAGAATCCAAACAAGGAAACCCTCATATATATACATCATATCTCACATCACCGTATCCGGAGTTCATATAACATTAATTGTCTCCTAAACAAAGAAAACATCATAAAACTGATAAAATGAATATGAGCAAAACCAATTGTACATGCTCAGTTTACGGCTTCATGAGACAAATACGTCGAAGGAATAATCTAAACAAGAAAATCCTCATCTATATACCTTGTGCCCCATGTTACCCGTAATTCGAGTGTATACGACCTAAATTACCAAAAAATACAACGAATTGTTGATTAGCATCTTATTATTATTACTTATCCTACCCATATATCTAGTATTACCCTAGTGTACCAATATACGTACGTCCATATATGACTAAGTTGATGTTGTTATTGGAAACTGATCAAATCAATGGGTTATATTTAGTGAGTCCCGTGCATAACTGGGACCACAGCTCAGGGTGTTCTGTTGCTGGAGTACGAAACCTGCCGCAAGGCATATAGGAGGTGGGTCTTATATTATGCCATTCAGGAATATAACAGGAGGTAGGGAGCCACGCTCTCCTCGGAACACCTGAAGGCCCTCAGGTAGACCAGAAGTTTTAGTTACACAATATACTTAATACCGCTATAAACATATTCACCATTTGAAGTCTATTAGTTTCCCCTGACCCGATGTAAGTTGTTCTTTTTATAATTTATTATGTAATTATCAATTTACGGGAATAACATGAACAAGTCAGATTCAAAAATTACAGGAGAATAGGAGTACATAAGTACTAGAAATACATGTCACTGTATATAATACAAGATAACAACTATAGGATTCTCGAAATATGATAATCACAAGTCAAATGGTAATATAACAGATGGCAGGTGATAAGTAATATCAAATATGTGTCAAGCAATAGCATGTCATGTGATAAACATAGTAGCTATTAGCTATCATATATCACAATACATGAAAACAGTATGGATACATGGGATCAATACGGATACAGAAAATTGGTACGGATACATGAGATCAGTACGAATACATGAAAACAATATAGTTTTTGAAAAATGATTCAAGAAAAGGTTTCAAACTTTTCACAACCATCAAGAAATCATAATAATCACATTATTAAGCAGGTAAGCGGGCAAGTAAGCAAGCGAACATTCAAGTGAAGCTAAGTAAGGCTGGAGCGAAGCTAACATACAGTACTAGACGCCATTACATTCGGCGTAGTTACCGCTCGCGGTAAAGCCACAATGACGTACAGCTATCGCTCAGGCGTAACTACACTCAGATGGAGTTAGCGGTAAAGCGCTGAGCGCTAGACTCGGCTATCGGGTAGGGCTGAAAGACCTGACAATCTGAATGCACTCCCTCTTTTGAGGAACTGGGGGAGAGCCCAAAGGGCTAATAGGCTCGAAGGCAGAGTAAGTATCTGCTAAAGTGTCAATATCAAACGTACGCATATACACATGTGTTGGCCCAAAGGCCCATCACTCTAGTTTTGATGATGATTAACTCATGCAGTTATAGTACTAATGATCTTGTGTTTAATTAGTCTCAGATATGCGATCAAGATCTTAGTAGGTGTTTAGCTTCAACAAAGGATTTAAAGTCAAGTTTGGAACTAACACATGTTGATTCAACAGCTTGTGCATCAAGACCACATCAAGTACTCAAGAGGAGTCTAGCTCGTTGGATCATGTTTTGGACCAAGTCAAGAAGAAGTGAAGACCTTCAAGAGAAGAGTTGTGTCTAAGTTTGTTTTTAGTAAGATTTTATTTTTAGATAAAATGTAAAGGATAGATTAGTTGATGGATTGCTCAAGTATCATACACACACACACAAGATTTATATGAGTTTTCATAAAAGATTTTTAGTTCTAGAAAAATACCGGTTTGATTTTTCATACTTATGTTTTATCACAACTTTATTTAGAGCTTAATGTCAGAAACATAGATATTTCATCATATATGTGTAATCATATCCATATACACTAAGCTTTAAAAGTGTTTAGAATATCTTGTTTTTTATATTTGGAGGAGTTTTGGAAAAATTGGTTTTCAATCTGGAAAAATCATTTTAAAAAAATACATATTTTTGTTTAAGGCAAATCTTCCATATTACAAAAATAGTTCAAAATATTTGTAACATGTTTTGATTTTTACTCAAACATGTTTGTAAATCAAAGTATAATACTGAACTTATTTTTGTAGATTTTTAGAGAATTTATGGGATTTTATTGAAGGTAATATGATAAGTTTTTAATTCCTATAATGTACAAGACAAGCCTTCTGCCGGTCGACCGGGCAGTCGACCGATCCAGAAGTCGGTCAACCGCTCCGGTCGACCGATGTACACAAACGTGCACAGCTTGGTCCAGTCGACCGCCAGAGAACCTTTGCTCGCTGAAAATGGCCCGGTCGACCGCTGGGTTATTGCCCAGTTTCCGGTCGACCAGCCGGTCAACCGATCTTCCCAACGATCGAAAAATCGACTGTTGGCGGTCGACCGACAGCAGTACAGACTGCTGTGTTGGCCTCCAACATCCACATTTTTGAAGCCAATAAAAGGAGCTTCTCTTGGACTGTTTTAGACAAGATTTTAAGTGAGTTTTTGAGCTAGTTTTTCATATTTTCTTAAAAGTGTTTATCTCCACTTGTTTTAGAGCCAAATACTTTTATATCAAAAGGAGAGTTTATCAAGAGTTTTCAAAAGTGATTTCTTGAGTTTTCACCACCAATTCAATCCTAGTTTTCTCATACATACTTGAGATTTCCATTGCTATATCATTCCTATAGGAGAGTTGTTGTGAGAGTTGTTTTAGGTGATCAAAGTGCTGTGATCACCAAAGTGTTCATCATTGTATTTGAGGAGGCGGACTTGCAGGTTCGCGTTATCTCGAGTTCTAGTGAGAGCTCGGTGTAGAGGTGCGGCCTCGGCAAGCTAGTGTGCTTGCGATGTATAGTTCTTTCGGGAACAAGAGAGGGACTAGTGAGATCAAGGAGTTATAATGTGAACTCGTTGTAGGTGTTGCGATACCGAGTGATCCGATGGGATCGGTTTATAGTGGAAATCCTTCATAGTGTTGGAGGCGAAAACGTAGAGCAAGGGTGCTCGAACCTCGAAACAAATCTCCCATGTTTGTGATTGCTCTCTCTATTGTGGGGTGGAAGATGCTTCCTCGTGAAATTTCCTTGTATCAAATTAAAGATTACAGCAGATTAACACTCCGATTACAAGAGAGGGGAGATGTTTAGACTTGAATCTCCCCTTTGTTTAATGCTAGGTTCTTGATGTGGCAGTGGAAAGTGAATCTTATTTTCCGTTGACAGGATGAACGTCAGGACCTCTTGGGAATCTTCTCTTTGGATGACAGACAGAGTAACACAGCTCCTGTCGACTAGGAATCTCAAAGAGATTGTAGGCAAAGATTGACTTGTACGCAGTAAGTTACTTGAAGAGTTGAACTCTCTTTCCTTTTCTGTGGAAGCTCATAAGCCAAATTCTTCTCCCTTGAATTATCTGATTGACCCCGACCCATAGCAACAGGGCTATTTATAGAGGTTTCAGAGGTGAACGTGCCCCCTAAAAACGCTCCATAATGGAAGTTAACTTCCTCATTATGTGGGCAGTGATGGACCCCATAACAAGGGCAGTTAAAACTGAGACGCGGGTTTCGACCCTCCCGCCTTGGTACTGCAGTGAAGCTGAGACGTGGGTTCGACCCTCACATCTTGACACTGCAGTGAAGCTGAGACGCGGGTTCGACCCTCGTGCCTTGGTACTGCAGTGAAGCTGAGACGCAGGTTTCGACTCTCGCGTCTTGACGCTGCAGTGGTGCTGAGACGCGGGTTTCGACCCTCACGCCTTGGTGCTGCAGTGAAGCTGAGACGCGGGCTTTGACTCTCGCGTTTTTGTGCTGCAGTGCTGGCTATGATTAGCCCTACGTCTGGAGTTTGGACTCTGCTTTTTGATGACTTATCTTTAGTGATTTTTAGACAGCCTACAGAACCCCCCAAAGTTTTCGATATTCCGCGGTTGACTGGGACGGATTTCGAAATACTTTAGATTCTAGTTGAATTCATACTTCTCATGATTGGACTGACAATCATTTGAGATGCTCCGAGCTTAATCTTGTCTGGAATATGGTCTTCATGAGTGTACTGTGAAACCCTTTGAAGCCTCCAGAAATGATCGTAGTGAGTGTCTAGATACACAGTCTAGACCTCCCAGCGCTCGGAGTTTGTTGTTGGTGTATTTTGAACCAGGGGTAAACAGTCATCTGCTTATGCCAGTGTACTATTGAACTGAATTGCAGAAGTAAGGACTGGATGCAAGTCCTGTAGACGCAGGGGTTATGCTACTTTAAAGATGCGTCTCCTGTAGGGATGCGTCTTTTAGGATGAAGACGCGGCTTTCGCTCTGTGAAGTAGACGCGGCTTTGGCTTAGTTGAAAAGGCGCGACCTTCGGAGGGACGCGATCTTCTGTTGAACATGAATCCGTGTTGTGGGCGCATTACCACGCGTCCAGCAGAATTGAGGGGACATCTTCTTTTTGGCGCGTGAATTTCGCGCTGCATTTAATATGCTTGCCACGCGTCAGATAGGGATTAGGCGTCGAGCCAAGCGCCGCGTATCTCTGCGAATCATTGTGCCTATAAAAGACAACAGTCTTTCAAGAGTCATCATTAGACTCTTCTTCTTTGTTTGAGCCTCTTAGGTTTAAGAAAAGCTCGAAGCTTTTTTTTTTGTTTTCGTTTTTACCATCTTCAACATCGATTCCATGGTTGCGATGGCACCAAAAGCCAAGCATACCGCTTCGTCTTCGAAGGCCGTTGTTCCTAAGACCCAAATGGGTGGTTCCTCCATGTAGGAAGCCCCTATTTCAGGTAATAAAACCATCTGATTTGGTTTCTGCCAGTGAAGGGGCTTATAGAGTTCTTTTAACTCTTAAGTCCCTTTTGAATGTGAACTGCCAACGCGGGTTCATGCCCGTGTTTGATCTTCAGGCGCGGTTCTTGAGTTGATAGATAAGACGCGGGTTTGACGACCTCTGCATCTTTTATCAACTTGAGCTCGTATTTGTTTGTTGAACGCAGGGCCCCTTGCGTTTTGAACTCAATGCTCAGAATATTTCTAAGTGTGGGGAGTTCAGACGCAGAGTTCTTACGATTCTTGCGCCTTGTAAGATCAGACGCAAGTTTTAATGAATCTCGCGTCTGAGTCCGATACTTAGAAACTTTTCTAAGTCCTGGATTAAAATGGGGGCTTCATGTTAGCCTCGCGTTCTTTGAATCTGGACGCAGATTTTGATGATCTCCGCGTCTGGATTCATTCCTGCGTTTGAGTTTCAAACACTTAACCATTTTCTTTCAGATTTCTGATCAAGTGTTGTTCTCTTTACAGTACGATACTCCTCTAACCGTTTGTCCAAGAAGTGCAACTTTGGGCATGTAGGCGGCGTTGATCATAACCTAACCTTTGTGCTGCAGAAAACGGCTCATGTGACTACTAACAAGTCGAAGGAGCGAAAGGAGAAGATCTCCAAGGCCAGTATGATGACCCTTCGGGAGATTATCTCTAACGGAGTGTTTGAGATGGATACGCGCACTCCATTACAGAAGCCTGTCTTCTTCTTTGGTGATGACATCGACGAGGAAGATAGGATTTTGCACGACGGCGATTACAAGTGACTTCGTCAGATAGGGGATAGGAGGTTCTTTCTTCCCAATATGGAGAGGATGTATCCCCTATCTTATCTTCAGCATAAGTCTGTTTACCGTGCGATAGACTGGGATCTTTCCCGATTTGTCTCCGGTGTCTTGCTTGGCAAACTAAGTGCCAAAGAAGTATATTCTGCCGGCCATAGGAAAGAGGTCTTTGGTTTATTCCTCGGATTGGTCAGGTTTGAATATCCGAGAGGGGAAACCCCTCAGCTCGGCACCACCTTTATCAACCAGTTCATGAAGGTCAGGGGTGATTTTCCCATCGATTCCCCGCCCGTTCGGGTGGGTTCATTCTTCCAACAGATCCTGATGGGGCAGGATGGTTGGATTTGTTCTTGTCGAACTTGGAGCTCTACTGGAACAGGTGGGGCTGTACCACTCGGTCAGGGCTATGCAGTATGGCCTCCCGCAAAGTTCCCATAATTTCTACGGCATCCTGGAGCATTATAATCCTTTGATGGGAACATTTTTACTCCAGCCGAAGAAATGGGCTTGCTCTTCATGAGCTGTATGAAGTTTCGGGGCTTGTTATGGGAGACGCCCCTTACGAAGAATACGTTCCGACTTCTGAAGAACTTCATCTCTTGAAGAAGGAGAGCCCTCAAGTATATGAGACATACTGGGAAGTGTTATGTCACTTCCACATCTGCGGTCAAATAACCTCCTGGAGAATCAGGGGTGTAAAGCAGATGTCCTGGGCGAGTTACCTATTCAATGGCATAAATGAGAAAGATAGCCCAGTGACCAGTCTGGCTCCTAGTACTGATGAAGAAATTACTGAGAGGATTGACGCCTCTGCGAGCTCTTACACCACGGAGTCAAATGAAGATACTTTCAAACCTGATATGGTCTTTGAAAGTTTTCACCATCAAGCCCGAGTTCCCATTTCTGACCGGGCGCTATTAGCAGGCTTTCTTATGCTATGGCTAAAGCGCTGCGTGGTGCCAACACTGCCGCATGAAGTAATTATCGCCGATGTGGTGTGCCCGACAGTTTTGTTGGCCTACGGCAAGTCTATCGCCCTCCTTCCAGCAATGGTGGCTGGAATTCAAAGTGGATTACGTGCTCTGGTTAAGAGCCTGTGCCAAGTGGAAGCCATTGTCGACTCCAAGGGCAGACCAGAGGTTGACTCGGAGGGAAGGCCAAGAGTAAAGACTCCTAACCCCAGGATCGAGCTTCCATATACATACTTGATGGCTTGGTACGTTATGCACTGCCCTTCACTGATGACGGCGGTGCTTCTATCTGAGGGGTTTGTCCCTTTTGTGCAGAAGCTGGAGAACTCAAGCTGGTGTTGCTATTACATGTTCTACGTGTTGGCCCAGAGGCCTTCCACTCTAGTTTTGATGATGATTAACTCATGTAGTTATGTGTACTAATAATCTTGTGATTTTAGTTTCAGATCGTTAATCAAGTTATTAGTAGGTGATTAGCTTCAATAAGATGATTTGGAAGCTTTCACATGTTGACTCAAGAGCCGAGCGTCAAAGATTATATATAGCACTTGCTCGGTGGATCAAGGAGTTTTGGATCGAGTCGGCTTGGAGACGGCGCTCTACAAGAAGACTTCGGTACCATAATTTAGTTTTGTGTTTAGATCCAAATTGTAAAGATTAGAATAGTATGATATGCTCAAGTTCACGACACACACGTTTCATGTTTTGAATATTGGTTTTCGATTTTTCCGTTTTTGGTTTACCGATCTTGGTTTTATGAATAGATAGATCAAAACAAGTTTACATGGTTTAATATATATTAGATTTGTTCTATATACATGCAGGCTTAACTTCCGAGACAAACTTAGTTTTGACTTACTTATTCATGTGTTTTATGTTTTGGTATTTTTAACAAAACATATTTTGGAATTAAAGTCAAAAACATGGATATATATGTTTCATGTATATAGGATTATATCCATATACATCATGCCTAAATGTTGTTTAATACCATATTTTTGTAATTGGATGAGTTTTGGACAAAGTGTATTTTCAATTCAAAAATCCAAGTTTTAGAAAATACAGTTTTTGATTTTTGGTAAAAATGATAAGACACAAAAATGTTTCAAAATGTTTGCTATTTGTGATGAAATTTTTATCACAAGTTTATATTTCAAAATAAAATGATAAAACTATTTTTGTGTATTTTTAGAAGATTTATGAGAATTTTTAGGATTAAAAATAACTTGTTTTTCTGATCAGAACTGCCGCTGCCAGGCTAGGTCGGTCGACCGGACCAAGTAGCCGGTCGACCGTAGCGGTCGACCGACGTGCACGGATACCCATAAGCTGGTCGACCGCACGGTCGACCGACTGAGAGCAGGTTGCTCTCTGTTTGTTCATGGTCGACCGAGCGGTCGACCGGCCCGAGAGCCGTTGCTCTCTGGTTCTGGGGACGGTCGACCGCCCGGTCGACCGGTAGCTGCCAGCGGTCAAATATGACCGTTGGACGGTCGACTGACCGGTCTACTGGTGGTTCATTTTTGGCAGTTTCTGCTGCCAACGGCTATATTTTTCTGGGGGCTATAAATACCCCATTAATGGCATGTTTTCTCTAAGAATTTTTGGACGAATTTTCTGAGCTTTCTCTAGTATTTTCACAGCAATCAAAAGAAGTTTTTGGGCTTTAATTGAACAATCTTTTTGATGTTTTTGCTAGGGTTTGGAAAATCAAGAAAGGGTTTTTGGGAAAAGATTTTGATTCAACTTCTTTATCTTGGTTTCTAGTTTTTCCCAAAGATTTTCTTTGAGTTTTTATTTCCATTCCTTTGGTTTTCTCCACACTTGAGCTACATCTACTATCTTATTCTATAGGATCTTTGTGTGGGAAAAGAGATTGTTTGTGGTTGTTTGTTAGACCACCATGTTGTAAACCCAATCTTTGCTTGGCTTTGTGCCTTTGGGTTGTATCCCTCAAGTTGTGAGGTGATCCTTGTGTTGCTTTGTGCTAATCCCTCAAGTTGTGAGGTGATTGTTTGTTGGCTTGGTGCTTTGCCTCAAGGAGGAGGTTGTGTTTGTAAAGAGAGGAGTTGGGTACTCCTTGTAATTGTTATTGCCCCAAATCCTCGGTGGAGGTTCCCTTTGTGGGAGTCCTTTGTGGACAAGCTAGTGGAGTTAAAATCCTTCTGGGTGAAGGCGGGGATGTAGAGCTGGGTGCTCGAACCTCAAAACATATCTTGTTGTTTGCGCTTAATCCCTTGGCTCTTACTCTCTCTATATTGTGCCTTGCATAAATTCATATTGTTCATTCATAATTATTTGCTTGGCTTGTTTGAGTGTGCATCTTTTGTTAATTGCAATTAGTTTTTAAATTTCGCATTAAGTTCACTAGATTAGCATCATCACCTATTCACTCCCCCCTCTAGGTGATTTTCACTACGTTCGGAAATGTATTCTGAACGCTTCGAACTATTATCTCGACCGTTGGTTCCTCGAGATTGCCGGTGCATCTTACAGGGATAAATTCGCCGACCTTGTGGGACCGGATGATTTCACAAGGTTCCCATCGGGAGTCTTCTGGTGGCTGACTAACATTCGACCCGGGTATTTGCTCTTTCGGCAAGGAAACTCATGTACGATCTAGCCTTATATGCCGAGCCGTTTTGCTCAACAATTCGGCTATGATCAATTATATGTCGGTAACCCCAATGCCAAACTATCCTTCAGCGGGAATGTGTTTGAAGGTGCTCGGGCATAGTATTATAGTGTGGCTGGAGGGACAAAAGCGGTTTTCAGCTTGCCTCACAAGACGCCCAACTGTTACACTAGCCTCAGCTTCTATACTTGGTACTCCCTGGCTAGCAAGATGCCTGGTTTCTCAATAAATATCTCATGCATTAAGAGCATCAAGGTGTCGTATAAGGACAAATTGGAGTCTAACAAACGCGATCGAGGTATGGAGGAGTACCAGGCAGCCGCGAAAGAAGCAGGAGGGGAAACAGGGGTGGGACCGAGAGCGGCAGCACCAAAGGAGCAGGCCGCTAAAAAGAGTCGGCAGGCTGTGTCCAAGCGTTCCCATGGCTCTACTTCCAAGGGTGAGCCTATTCCGAAGAAGGCTAGGAGAGACTCGGAGGCTGAAGCTTCAATGTCTGAGGTAGTCCTTTCTGGTGTTGAGGAGCAGAGGGAGGAAGAGGAGATTCCCTCTCTTCGTCCTTGCGGTCTACGCAGCAGGGGCCCCATGATCCTGGAAGAAGGGGAACTTGCAGATGAACCCGCCACAACTGAAGAGACTGAGCAACCCGAAGTTGACTTGGTAGGGAGGGGTAACGTTGAAATCCCATGGGTTTCAACCCAGCCTGGGCCTTCTTCAGTTTATGAGAGGAAGGGTGAAATACAACAGCCTGGGTCTCCCAGTGTATTGATGCCCACTTCACAGACTGTTGATCCCAGTTCTATTACTGGGGTACTTGGTGGTAAGGTCTCGATTGCTGAGGCCTCCTGTGTTGAACTGTCGTCTTCATCGTCCAAAGAGCATGGATATTATTCTGGCGATGAAGTCGATTTTGGCGATGAACCCGCTCTTCCCGATACGAGCAAATTCTCGCATATTTCGGAGGAAGAGATACAAGGGTGTGACCCTGTGACGGTTTCACCAATAGCAACGATCGCTGCTACTGAAGGTACTCTCCTTGTCTTTTCGAACCGGCTTCTCCTTTAGCTAGGGAAGGGTTCTGATATTTACTTTTGATTTTCAGGGCTGACTGTCGACGGTGAGGCTACCACCTCTTCTCATATTGAAGAGATGATTCAAGAACTTGCCCAGCAAGAGGGCCCTGAGGATCCTATTACCGGGATGCCTCAGGAAAGTGCAATCGTTGAGGTTGGGGAAGCCTCAACCCCACATGGCCTATCCAGGAACGTGCCATCTTCAGACCCTCAACCTGGTAAGAGAATACTGATGCATTGAATATCCTCTTTTTTATTGTCATGGTTGATGTTTCTATGGTTTGCAGAGAATGCTGGAGTAGCTCAAGCAGAGAACCCTGCGGCAGGCATTGACGCAGAGGCAGTACGGTTCAAACCTCGACCGGGGAATCCGATGTCGAAAGGTTTGCTGTTACTCTAGTCGTAGTGGAGGCTGCTATAACAATAACCGCCCCGGAAGTGTCTGCGACCATCTCAGCACTTGACGAACCTATCATCGGCCTCACTCCTGCACAAGATGAACCGATTCTCGTTTCTTGTCCTGTCATGAAAAGGGGGTCGGGGAGTACATCTGCAGAGTTCTATCCAGTTAATAACAACATGGAAGAGCTAGCACGTCAAATGGTGCAACAATTTTTTGCTTCCATGAGATCTTGTATTGACCTCATCCCTTCTGGGGACAGCTCTTTCGAGTTTGCCTGAATACTTCTCGAAAATCAGATCGAGAATATCGGCCATACTGGAAGTCTTTCACAGGCTAGGGCATGTCTGATGCTGGTGGAGCAACTGGGGAGCCACCTGAAGGAGCTCAAGACTCTGGAGAATGCTGGCTCAGTAGACGAGGCTCGGACAACCCTGAATAAGCTTCTTGCTGCTCAAGAACATGAGCGAAAGGAGATGGAGGAACAAATAGCTGAAGAGACCCGCCACCTCCAGCATTTTCAGGCTGACCACCAAAGGTCAATTGACGATTCCAAGGAATCTGAAATCGTCATACAAAGTGCAGAGCAGGTTATTGCCACTGCTCGAGCTACCATAACCAGGGCACAAGCCTTGATCGAGATCAATGAGCAGAAGCTTGCCGCTGCTAGGAAAAGGCTGGAGGAGCTGGAATATGCTAGAACGCAGGCTGAAGAAAGCCTCTCCGTTCATTCCTCCATGTTGGAGTCTCTTCAAGCGCAACTGGCTACGAAGAGATTTTTATCTGAGGAGGAACTGTGGGTCCAAGCTCTGATGGAGGCTGAAAAGGCATGTCAACATGAGATGCACCGTCTCAGAAAACAAATCCGATCTTTGGCGAAGCAAGATTATTAGCCTTTTTCTTCTTTTGTATTTTTCACCCCCTTTTTCGTAACACTCTCTTTGTCAAGAGTGTCTGTATTACTTTTACTATGAATAAAAGTCTTCAAATTTTGCTCGATCTTCATCCCCTCCAGTTTTTTTTCTATCGATGAACTCAATTTTCATAGCCGTAATCTTTGACTGTTTGTAAAACATAGTCTTTAGCCGGTCATAAACAACAAACTCAGGCTGAACTGAGTTCTTGAGCGATACGCGGCTTTAACTAATAGTGGAGACGCGGTTCTGGGAAATGCGACTCTGACCTGCTAGTGGAGACGCCGTGAAGACGCGCGAAATCTCCTTTTGATAAAGACGCGGCTCTGATTATGGAAGGACGTGGATCCCTGGACGCGGCTGTAATACCCCGTTCCCGGAATACGTACTTGGTTGCGTATTCAGTTTTTGATCGATTTTTTCGATTTACTTCCTGTATTTGACCGATTTCAGTTTTAAAAGTCATTTTCCAATATTATATATTTTCTATGATTTTCTGGAATTTTCCTGAATTTAATTAAATATTTTCAAAACCGGTGTCGACCAGTACCGCTGATCGATTCTCGGATTTTTAATTCACAAACAGTTAAGAATTTCAAGATGGTCCTTTAGACTTTATTTCTTAGAATCATATTCCCTACTTAAATACTTTTTCTGAGAATTTTATGAATTATGAAAATTCCAACGGAGTCGGTAGATAACTGATTCCGGGATTTTTAGTTTTAAAACTATAAAGTATTTCTTCAAACGGGTTTCACTATAAGTCTTCATACATTATTATTGATTTTGGTAAAATTTACGAGTCGTTCCGAGATACTTGAATTTCGGACGATTTCGGTATTTTCCGAAATGTTTTCCGTTTCTTAGACTTAAACCCAGGAACCTGTGTTTTCGATATTTTCATTTTTGGAGATCAAGAAAAATCTTCATTTATCAAATTCTTTTCCTTTTTCCTTTTCTCTATTTTTCTTCCCTTCTTTCACAAGCCAAAGAATTTCCTAATTTCCAAAATTTCAACAATCCCAATTTTTCCACAAATATCCCAAGTTCCACACTCTTCTACCATTAATGCCCTCATTCTCTCTCTCTTCCATGGTCGGCCACCATTGGCCAAGGGAGACAACTCATCTCCCCTATTTGCACAAAACCCCCTCTCAATTACCTTATTTTCACCTCCTTTACAAAATCAAAATCCTATATAAACCTTCCTTTACATTTTATTTCTCTTTTCTTCACTTCACCAAGAAATTAACCCTCACCACTTCCTTCTCCATCTCAAACTCAAACCCTAACTCCAAAAGCACCTAGGTCTTCTTCATATCCATCTCAAGCAACCACAACTCTTGGATTTGGATCGCATCTCTCTTCGTCGGAAGTATCGCCAAAGATCAAGTTGGTGATATCGTCGACTACGACCTTTCGGAACTCGTATAAGCTTCACATAACCATTCCTTGTGAGTATATTTACTCACCTTGACTTGTAAACTCCTTTGTATACTTGTGTTGACAAATCATGCACACTTGTGCCATAAAAATCCTATTTTTAGATCATCAAGAACAACCACCAGAAAATCTGTTCTGTCACTGTTTTTCCCACGATTAGTCGACTTGACCTAGGGACTAGTCGACTAACCCACCTTAGCTGAAACTTAACCTTTTCTGATTTCACAGTTTTAGTCGACTAAGCCATATTACCAGTCGACTAGACCCCTTAGTCGACTACATTTTTAACCTAGTCGACTAATCTTTCCCTGGACCAGAAAACACCAACTCTCGGCTCCAGTCGACTTAGTCTATTTTATTGGTCAACTAGATACCCTTAGTCGACTACAACCTTGACCTTAGTCGACTAATAATTCCTGAAATAAATCCCAACTCTCTGTATCACAGATTTAGTCGACTTAAGTATCTGTTAGTCGACTTGTAAGTTCACTGTTAGTCGACTAACCCTTCCACCTAGTCGACTAACTATTCCTGAAACAGAATTCCAACTTTCTGGAACCCAGTTTTAGTCGACTCATCTAGACTATTAGTCGACTTAAGACCCCTATTAGTCGACTAACCCTTCCACCTAGTCGACTAATTCTGACTGTTTGACTTAGTTGATTTCTTTTCTGAATTTGATCTTATCATTGATACATGTGTGACATATTATTCCTGTTCATGCTTCATAACTGATATTACATGACATGTACTTGATGGATCTCACCACTTGTTACTTCATGACTTATTATTACATATTCTCGCTTCATGACTTGTTAAATAGTGAATATCACCTTTTATCATGCTATCTCTTAAACCAAGCATGATGCACTTGACTTTTGTATAAAATGGACCAACTTACACATGGGTCGGGGGAAACATGCGGATATCGATATGTGTTCGTGTTTACAGTGGCATTAGGTATATTGTACAATTATATTCCGGTCTGACCTGAGGGCCTCCAGGGGACCGAGGGGAGTGCTTGCTCCCTCTTCCTGATACAGTCATGACAAAGGGCATACATAAGTCCCTCCTGATAGGCCTTGCGGCTGGTTCCGTCATCAAGCAACGGAACACCCTGGACCGTGGTCCCGGGCATGCACGGGACCCACTGTAAACATAGTTCGTCGATACAACCGCTGTTTCCAATAACAACCTTGCTTTACTAGGATATGGATCTATGTGCTCTGGGACGCTGGGTCACATAGTTAGATATCACAGTAAGACAAGTAATAATAATAAGATGTTAACTGTAGATTCATTGTATTAGAATTTTATCTCTTCATGCTTTTCATACTTGTTAGTTGATATTCCTTATAACTGTTTCATCTTTCCTTATTCATGTCCCTTAGCCACTTGGCTATAGTTTGTTTATTGTTATATTGTGTATCTTGACTCCTTGGATTTGCACATTCAGATTCCGAAGCTTGGAACGAAGTGGAGCCATCCACAGAGGACCAAGCTTACCTTTGTGAGCAGGCGGACTAGTTCCAGTCCCCTCGTGCCAGACTTACCTTTTGACTCACGAGATCTTCTGTCTACTTGTGAGCTTTTTGTATACATATTTGTATATATTTCTTTGGACTTGGTTATGATGTAATACACATGTAATGTGTAATACTTTATAGTATCCTGTGATAACTTTGTATGTGTACTTCTTGTGTTGGCATATGTATAGATACCACGCATTTGTCGTGTACTCTGTTTCTTGTTGTACTTTTTGCTTAGCGTATATACGTGTGGGGCATTTTCTGACCTACGTATATACGTCGCAGTGACGTCCCCGTATTCGTGGAATCGGGGCGTTACAGGTTGGTATCAGAGCCTAGGCTCTCACACCTATAGTACAATTAAGCAGCAAATTACTGTAATTTGCTTTTGCCAACTACAATGTACAAAGTTATCTAGTCCTACTTGATCCCTTCTTGATTCCTTCCCTTGTGTCCTAAACTCCTTCCATTTTTCCAATTCCAGTTATCTTATCCCAATTCGGTATGGAGAGAAGGACGGGACGTAACCACTCCGGGCAATCATCGAATGGACCCACGGGAGAGAATGTGGATATTCTACGGGTCATTCAGACGATGATGGAGAACCAGCAGCAACAGACGGAACTTCTCCGGCAAGAGTTGACAACTCCAAAGGAACAGAGGCCGGGGAAAAAATTCAGATTTCAGGAGGCTACAACCAGCCATATTCACGGGTGAAGAGAAACCCCTGGATGCTGAGCAATGGCTGACGGACACCACCGATCTGCTGAATGCAGCCAGAGTACCAAAGGAGAACCAAGTTGAGGTCGCCAAGATTCAGTTGAAAGATATAGCTAGAACCTGGTGGCTCGCTGAGGAGGCCAGATTGGAGAAGCCTGTCACCTGGGACACATTCTCCAAGAGTTTTACAGCAGATTCTTCCCTGCCACTGCTCAGAAAGATATGGAAGAGCAGTTTATCAGACTCCAGCAGTGGAACAAGTCCGTGGATGAGTATGCCGCGGAGTTTCTTAGACTTAGCCGCTTCGCGCCGTACATGGTAACGGATGAGGAGAAGCGAGCAAGCAGATTCCAGCAGGGCCTACAGATGGACATACAGGTCTTCTTGATGCCCCAGCAATGAAGACTTATTCAGAGGTTCTCACCATAGCTCGAGAGGTGGAGCGTGGGTTAGAGAAGAAGCAAGAGAACCAGATGAGGAACCAGGCCATGAAGAGGCCGTTTGTACCAATGGGAAGAGGAGGCCCATACAGAGCAGCGAAGGTTCAGGCCAGGCAACCATTCAGACCAGTTCCTTACCAGATGGTTCGACCAGGTCCTATCTGCAACTTTGCCAGAAACCAGGGCATTCTCAGCAGAATTGCCGTAGGGCAAATGGATGGTGTTTGGTGTGTGGATCTCGAGATCATTCCATTGAAGCTTGTCCACACAGGAGAATGGGGATAGCCAATCAGACCTTGCCAGCACTTCAGGGACCCAATGGACAGAGGGCACTTCCAGGGCCACTTGGGCAGAGGAAGCAGGGACCAGTGATGAGGAGAGCTCTTCCCCTTCCTCCACAGCATGTTGTTCGCCCAGTCCAGAGAGAGAGCTAGGACTGCAGCAGGGCGTGGTAGAGGTCAGGCTTACAATCTGACTGCAGAAGAGGCTGAGGCTTCAGAGGAGGTGATAACAGGTAACATCAGAGTTCATTCGAAACCTGTTCTCGCTCTCTTCGATTCAGGTGCATCCCATTGTTATATCTCAGACCATTTTGTGGCTTTGCATTCTATACCTGTTAGATCTTTAGACCACAAATGGGAGATTAGTACAGGGAATGGGGTAGTCATATCTTCTAGAGTCTGTACTGATTGTCCGGTAGAACTTTGTGATAAGACCTTGGCCATAGATATGCTCGTACTAGATACCAAAGGGTACGACGTAATCTTAGGCATGACCTGGCTCAGTCAGTACCATGCAGTTATTGATTGTAGGGAGAAGAAGATTAATTTCAGAATCCCTCATCAACGGAGTTCCAATTTAGTGGAGAAGTGAAGTCTACCAAGGGAAAGACTCGGATGACTACTTCGGAGGTTCAGAAGCAGAAGGTACCGGTGTGGGATGAATTCCCAGGAGTGTTTGCTGAGATCTCAGGACTGCCACCTGACAGGGTGATCGAGTTCTCCATTGACACAGTTCCAGGAGCAGCTCCTATATCCAAGGCTCCGTACAGGATGGCACCGACAGAGTTAGAGATTCTGAAGAAGCAACTGCAGGAATACTCAGACAAAGGATTGATTCGGCAAGTGCTTCACCATGGGGAGCTCCAGTATTATTGGCAAACAAGAAGGATGGTGGTAAAAGGCTTTGTATTGATTATAGAGAATTGAACAAAGTTACCATCAAGAACAAGTATCCTTACCAAGGATTGATGATCTGTTTGATCAGCTTCATGGAGCCCGTGTATTCTCTAAATTGGATTTACAGTCGGGTTACCATCAGCTGAGGGTGAAGAAGGAGGATATTCCAAAGACGGCATTCAGGACCCGTTATGCCACTATGAGTTTCTAGTTATGCCTTTAGGAGTCACCAATGCCCCTGCAGTTTTCATGGATTTGATGAACCGAGTGTTCTCGCCCTATCTGGATCAGTTCGTTGTTGTTTTCATAGATGACATTTTGATCTATTCAAAGAACAACAGGGAGCATGCAGAACACTTGAGGATTGTGTTGCAGACTCTCCAGCAGGAGCAGCTTCATGCCAAGAGGAGCAAGTGTGAGTTCTGGTTGGACAGCATAGCCTTCCTTGGACACATGGTTCAGCAGAAGGAATTTCAGTTGATCCCAGCAAAATCCAGGCAGTGAGAGATTGGCCGATTCCGAGGACAGTGACTGAGATTAAGAGTTTTCTTGGACTAGCCGGATATTACAGACGCTTTGTCCAGGATTTCTCTAGGATTGCAGCCCCGTTGACCAAGCTCACCAGGAAAGGAGAGAAGTATTTATGGACAGAGGAGTGTACCGCAGCGTTTGAGCAATTGAAGCAGAGGCTCATTTCAGCTCCAATCTGAAGACTCCCTCAGGAAGAGGAGGGATGGTCATATTCAGTGATGCATCAGGAAAAGGCTGGGATGTGTACTTATGCAACATGATCATGTTATAGCATATGCATCTAGGCAACTGAAGACTCATGAGCGGAATTACCCAACTCATGACTTGGAGCTAGCAGCTGTTATCTTGCCTTGAAGATTGGAGGCATTATCTTCTGGGAGATAAAGTGTTGAATATACAGATCATAAGAGTCTCAAGTATATCTTCTCACAGAAAGAGTTGAATATGAGGCAGAGGAGATGGCTGGAGCTGATGGCGGACTATGATATTGACTTGCAATATCATCCAGGCAAGGTCAATACAGTTCCAGATGCACTGAGCAGGAAGCCAGAGTATAGAGTGCTTGTCCACTTACTCAGCAGAAGGAGTTGATTCAAGACATCATCAGATTGGACTTGAGTTGGTGCAAGGAGCTGATAAGGCGGGACAGTTCATGACCATGCAGATTCAGTCAGCATTGATAGATGAGATCAAGGAAGCTCAGAAGGAAGATCCCAGATTGCAGAAATTCTGAGATCAGGTAGAGGCTGGATTGGATGAGGACTGATGTCTGTATTCATCCAGATGGTGCTCTATATTTGGGTAGCAGACTTTGTGTTCCCCAAGGAGAAGTCAGACAGAAGATTTTAGAGGAAGCACACAGTTCAGCTTATTCCATACACCCGGGGGAACCAAGATGTATCAGGACTTGAAGAAGCAGTTTTGGTGGAATGCTATGAAAAGGGAGATAGCTCAGTATGTAGCCAAGTGCTTGGTGTGCAGCAGATAAAGATAGAACATCAGAGATCAGCCGGACTTCTACAACCTTTACCGATACCTGAGTGGAAGTGGGAGCACATCACCATGGATTTTGTCACGGCATGCCTCGCAGTCCTAAGGTAATAATGCTGTGTGGGTAATCATTGATCGCCTCACCAAGTCAGCTCACTTCATACCATTTCGAGTGGGTCAGACAACAGAGGTTCTGGCAGACAAGTACATGAAGGAGATAGTTCGTCTTCATGGAGTTCCAGTCAGTATTGTTCAGACAGAGACACCAGATTTAGATCTCATTTCTGGGAAAGTCTCCAAGAAAGTTTGGGGAACCGTCTGAAATTCAGTACATCATATCATCCTCAGACAGCACGGACAATCTGAAAGGACTATCCAGTCCTTGAAGATATGCTAAGGGCCTGCATGA